>JAPTGZ010000006.1:18851154-18863987 GCA_029814645.1 Fowleria isostigma
ACACACACACACACACACACACACACACACACACACACACACACACACACACACACACACACACACACACACAAGATATAATCTAAAACCCACAAACCTGCACATCGTTTGCAGACCACCACACACAAGTTGATAGCTGCCCATTCTGGTTTGGGAGCCCCACAGTCAGCACACAGGCTGTTGCTGCGCTCCATCCAGATCTGATCTGCCACCTCGCTATTAGACAATGCCTCACCTATGGCACTGTGCATGGCATCCACCCACTGCTCTTTCAGTTGTTCTGACTCTGCAATGAAACTGCGGACAGAGACAAGTAGACGTCCGAGAGTTAATGCCGACATGATGTTAACACCAAACTGACAAAGATGAGAAAAGCAGTGTTAGTCCTGCCTATCTTGTTTGCATATTCTTCTGCTCATAAGCACACAAGGAACTGAGTGCCTACTCTTGTTCTGCAAAATATACTCAAGTCAGAGTCTGAAAACCACACAAACAGAACACACAAACATGCACATTCAAGCCCGTTCACACACAGACAGATTTGTTGCTTGACGCACGGCTCAAATCTTCCTCTTCTCATCCAACTGGCAAACATTTTGGTTCTCTCTCTTCTCTCCCAAAAATACACACACACACTTCTCTAATGACTACAATGTCTCAGACTTGTCTATATATAAGCACATACTGTCATGAGCACAAACACACACACTCTGTCTACTTTTTCTCTACATCAAGAAAAAGCACTGGAGCAGCACTTAAAGAAAATGCCAAAACAGAAAAACACACACATACAAAGCCTTATATAAATAGACAAACTTTACACCAACTTGAGATTTTCCCATCCTGTCATGCTGAGCCCTTGCACTGCAGGCTGAGCACATTGAGCCAAAAGACCACACACACCACACCAGTGCCGACATTTGTGCGCACTCATCTCCCTCACTCTTCCTCACACTTGTACACACACATACAAAGGCCTTTTCAAAATTTTCAAAAGATGTCCAGCAGAGCAGGCTGAAGATATCTGCATGATGAGAGTTCTTAGTAAAACAACATGATCTAAATTCTCTTAAGTATCTCGGTCTAAAGACCAACTCAGCCACAGCCTTAAAATAAAGCAGAACTTTGCTCTTACATTTGCTCTAGGAAAATACTGACCCATCACTGAGATGACAAAAATTTTTCAAGTCATTTATTTTATCCTATTTACCAACAAACAACAACAAAAAAAACCCCAAAAACATTCAGGTCAAGAGTTTCCCTTTAGTGTCTGTACATAAAAACAATACCTGAATATGCGATAAGGTGTGGTAAGGTCAAATGTACGACGATCTGTAACTTTTACATTTCCGACATTCATATCAATCGACGTGATACCCACTCCTATACGGAAGTCCTGGACAAAAAGAAAAAATATAAATGAGATATCATAGATGCAGTTACGTGGACAGTGCTAACCTTTGATAACTTCTACATTCTGTGAACTAGTTTAATTTAACTTAGTTACTTTCATCACATGTGTATTAATTAAAATATCAGCATTCACTCAGTGTCACGTTGGCTACTCTACATGACAGGGAAAGTTAATTTAGCAAAGTATGGCATAAATAAATATGAATGGTCCCTACTAATAGTAATAGTTGCTAGTAATAGAAGATAATTGATAATATGGCTAATAGTTTTGTTTTCCCCACCTACAAGTGAAAGGATTTACTATTATGTTGAAAGTAAATGAATAGGTCCTTGCCTGTTATGGTGTTGGTTGGACTGCGATTGTGTTTTTTCAACATCCCCCCCCCCCATACAAATCTTGAAATCTACTATTTAAGGAAAATGCCATCTGATGTCTTTACTTATATTCATGTGTTCATTCATTTATTCCTTCTACTTAAGAGTACTTACTAGACTGTGTACAAACATGTTAATATTCATCGATGCTGCCAATAAGCCCTCTGAGTATAAATAGTCACTGACAATAATGCTGGATGTATATTGTTTACAAAAAGTAAGAAGGGATATGGAGTCACTGGTGATTCAGTGCATGATTTTTCTTTACAATGAGCACTTGATTGTTCTTAATTGACAACAAAATACAAATACTGTAAGTGATGATAGACAGCAGGTGCTGAATTTTACTGAATAGGAAATTCTCTACTTGTTTATATAATTACACATATTCTCAAAGAGTACATTTTTGCAAACAGAATTTATTGTGAAAAACATGCAAAACAGAACTATTTAAAATATGTTAATTAACATTTCTACATGTATACTCAGAGGTATTCTTACCTCCATGTTTTTGTAGAGGAAGACCTTATCTGAGGCAATAACAGTATAAAGTTTAGAGCGTAACCCTCTAAGTTCCAAAAAACCCTGAAAGTCTGCGCTCAAAGGTGAAGTAGGATTCATGGTACTGCGACGTTGGCGCCCTCCAGTGCAATCTTGCAGCACAGCCACCCAGTCGTTCCTCTCAGCTGAAACCATATAGAATATAACATAACAAAAATGACAACCACCTAGTAAAACATGCATGTATAAATGTGCACCGTATGAATGTAAATCAAGGAGTCTTTATATTAATAGTTAAGACACACACATGGTAGTCAGAGTGTTTTACAGAAGTATAAACATTGACTGACCTTCAGTCTCAGCCCTGAAGATAAATGTTCGGTTACTTGTGACAACCTCAAACTTGAGTTCTCCCACACTGGAAACATTAGTGATGAAGGCAGTCGAGATGACCCTCTTAGAATAAACTTCCTACAACATACATACACAAAATCACTCTTTCAACCAGTTCAGTACCCATGGTTAAAACGTATGTGGGTGAGTCTGAATACATTAGTTGGTGTTCCAATAGCTGATGTGACACTTTTACTGTATATGTAGACTTGGTTTTACCTTTTCATTGTCAAAATATCTTAGATAGTCGACATCTAACTTCACCCATCGCCTCTGGTAATACAATGCCCTGTCAATGAGGACACATACAAACAAAAAAACTGTGTATTCACATTCAAAACTCTGGAAACAGATTGTACTTTTACTCCAACAGCCTACAGATGTTTTGCAATTTTTATACCACAGTGTATTTCAGAATAATGTAAGTTTATTCACACAGTGAGAATGTGTTATCTTTCTTACCCCTGTGGTGGATTCTTATCCAACCAGCCCATTTTAATGACAGCAGAAAGCTGGGAGCTGTCATCTTTAGTGACTGAGGGCAGTCTGCCGATACTTGGCAGGTACACACTGTCTTGCTGACTGCCGATGTCTGACCAAGGGGTTGTACTTCAATACAAAAAATAACAACAGTATTAACAACAACGGTTTATAAACAAATATAATTATAATCCAACAAAAAGAAGTTTATAAATGCATTAATAGTTATAAGACACAATTCAAATAGTCACTTTACATTTATTAATGTTCATCAGCCAGGAAACCAATGAGAATACATTTGTGTCACTACAGAAACCACAGCTCTTGCTTCAAGCTTTCAGCAGGACAACAATAACTATTAGTGCTTGTTTTTAGTTTCAGTATTCATCCTAAAGAGGGGACTGTGTTGACTTTTATGTTGACTTTGATGAGTAGCTGCTCAACAAATCTAAACTCTGCAGCTGTAAACAGTTGGCTCTCATCCACATGAAAAACATTTACAGTTGAAATATACTGTGAGTGGGTGATTCAAACTAATAATAATAATAATAAAATAACTTTGTTAACTTGTAAAAATATCAGCTCACTAACCACTCTGTATATCAGGTGAGGCCGTCTCAGTTCACCTTTTAATCCTCTCATGCTTTTATAATCACATCCTGAACTGGACATTTTTAAAACATTGCCAAAGTACATAATACTTAACTTACAGAAATGTAAAACACACAGTAAATGCAGAAGCCTGTTTTAAATCAGCTTTCACAAAGATGCTAAAACAGTTCAACATTCAATCAAGCCTGGGAACACAGCCACTGAGCAAACAAAGATATCCAATTACTGGCGAGTACTTAACAAACCCTGCCAAATGCTGACTCCAAGGTCAGCTCTGCGCTAAATGAAAAGGTCAAATCGGTCTACATAACTGTTGTTGGTTTGTAACTACTGAGGATCAATGGAATGTGTTTGTGTTATCTGTATGTTTTTGTGCCACTCACTCTTCCTCATCCAGCATCTCATCATCACTGCACAAAGAGCTGTACCGAACCTTGACCTGAACCGGCACTTGCATGGGCAAATCCTATTGGAGGAGGCAACTGTCAATCATACTGAACCATAAGTGGAAAGGAGACATTGTTGATCACTTTACACAATCTTACCCTGTATGGTGTGTTCACAGGATGAACACCTGAGTAAAATAAGTCTGGATCCTCATAGTCATCAGAATTATGGTCAACTGATGCTAACCCTGATAAAAAGGAGATAAGAATCATATAGCACTGGATGAGACACATACATGGAGAATTTATTCTATTCTACATAAGGTTTCATGATCTTTTTGAGCATAACATTTCTTTAACTAAACACAACAATGAGATAAAAATCAACCCCTTTGTCTTCTTTGAAAGTTACTGGAATTCATTTAGAGAAGTGTAGAGTGTCATTTGCGGGAAAAACAAGTCAAAATATCAGTGAGCAAATCAAGTATGATAAAAAAGCAAGTGACGTTCTGCTGATACACTGTTCATTTATGTGCCAAGAGAAGATGGGCATAGTTTTCTTTGGCAGTTTCCAGCAAAGTCATGAGCCACTTCTTCAGGAACCAGTTATTCAAGTTTATCTGTATTACAAATAGGCCTTTCAATCAAACAGAATAGGTTAATGTAATGTTGGAACTGTCAAAGTGTACATACAGTAGTGGAAAAAAGTTTTTGGACATTATTAAAACTTTACACAATCTCAAATATTATCATGAAATATTTGCAGAAAAATCTATTTTGTGTATCAAAATGTGACAAATGACAATGACACAAACAGATGCAAATGACTATATTTTGTTTATTGTTAACAAGAAAAAACTAAACTCTTTAGTTTCAGCATGTCCTTGATGTGTTTCATTAATTTGCTGAAACACTCAGTTTTGACCTCGATGGGACAAAGCATGTGCAGAGGGGAGAATGTGGGTTTAGAGAATGGAACAATACTTGACAGAGTTCAATGTCTTAGGAGTGATTCTTAATGTAATATACAGGGTGTCCCAAAAAAAATGGACATCATTTGAGAAGTCCATATTGGAGTGACTATATGGTCAGGAGAAATGAGACTTAATAGGATCTATTTTGTATGTAAAATGCTTTATTCTACAAATTTCAAACTAAAAATTCTGGGGGATGGTAATTTTATAAAATGATTGTACTTTTTTTATGCAAAAAGAGCAAACACATTTTAAATAAATTTCTAGGTGGATGAAATGATGTAAAATTGTTTGGGACACCCTGTATATCCCAAATGCACAGGGTGTCCAAAAGCTTTTTTCCACTGCTGTATATGCACATACCAACAAGTCAGCTTCTCTATTACCTGTACAAGAGCAGTTCTGTTAAGTACAAAAGCTCAAAGTCTTGCAAATAGTTGAAATAACGCAGATTTATCAGTGTCATAAAAACTGTAAGAACAGATCACTTGGTTTCTTCGACCTAATTGTCTTAACTCAGGCTCTGCTGACTAACAGATTAAAACTGAATATCAAAATGGGCTGGATGTGAAACAAATGGTCCGTCATGAACTTTTGAGTTGTTTTCCAGGGCAGTGCTGAAAGAAATATTTCTTTAATTTGTGAAGAAACTGTGACTTTAAACTTTAGCCAAGATGGAGCAAATCCATTTGCTCTAGGCAAATACGAGGTGACTTTGAATAACACTGAAAACACTGGAGCAAAAAGCCTGTTCTTCCAGTCGACATAATCCGTGAAGACAGAAGGAGACTGTCTCACTGACTGACAAAGTTTAACCATGATTGACTGCAGGACAGTAAACGGATTGACTTACAGGATAATTTTGTTTTTATGTTTTTCCGAGGTTAATAATATATAACTTCTATACAGGAATATATCATTATTTTGTCTCATGGAGGAAGAGAAGCATCGCTGATAGTCTTTGGTTGTGCTCGACACAGATAACATCCACCGTAAGGTTGCACCCATGGGAAAATGTTAGTCTTGTATTCAAGATTAGTGTTGGGTAGGAACTTAAAAGAGTATGCAGTATAAAATCCTCTGAGTCTTGATGCAGTCTTTGTAATCTGTTTCTCTTACTTTGTCTCATTCAGCATGCTGCTTTTCATGTTGTTGAATTCATGTTGATTCTGTCTTAAGTGCATTTAATTTTCAGTGTTTTGTTACAGTAATTACTTATTATCCCTGTTTTATTTTCATTTTTTATGTGAAGTATTTGGAGCATGTCATTTCTTTTTGTAACGCATTTCTGCAATGAAAAGTGTGACAAAAATAAAATGCTCTATTACTACCACTCCCTGGAGATGATACCACCCTTCTGTCAGATGCAGAGGATGGTAATTTCTGGTGGTGGTGTCAAGTGAATTGTAACAAGAAAAAAACAAGAGGTGTATCAAATGTCAACTTGAATTCCATGGCTAGAGTACAAGTTAAACATTTTACATGAATGACATCACTTCTTTGCCATTCACTGTTGCATGAATTCCCCCACTCCGTATTGAGTAGTTTATATTTAACAGAATTAATTCAAGCATGAATAAAATACTAAATCAGAGCTGTACAACTATTATACTTACTAGTCTCTCGGGGGGGTGGGGGGACCCTCCTGGCTGGAAGAACTGGCTGGGTGTTAGACTGAGAGGGCTGTTGTATATTTTCTTGTGGTTGAGATGTCCTGATACGAATCGGGACCTGTGGAGTTTGGTCCTTCTGCATCTCATCAGTGGGCGTCTTGGTAGAAGGTGGGCTGTGGGACAAGGATGTACAGGTCAGATCGACAGAGGACTCTGGATCAGGAGAACAGTCCTCAGGCTGCATGTTCAAATGAGGCCTGGTGAAAATCCCACAGAGACAACTCATTCTATACACCCACCCCCCCTCTTCATGCCCTCTCTACTTTCTTTCCTTCACTTCACATCCATGCCTGCTCTACAGCTACTCGCCTTTCTGTGGTGGTTTGAGAATTAGATGTGAGTGTGGCGAACTGTTTGTTACGCTGCTCTCCTCCTGACTGACTCTCCCTACGCCTGGTTTTAGCTGCATGTCGGAACCTGCCCTCACCCTGCAAGATACAATCTCCACGTAAATACAGCATACCTCTGAATCCCCTCTACATGCAGATCAATAAGAGAGGTATGTGCTGGATGTCCACAGTGACACATTCATTTCATACTCATCTACTGACTGATCTGCATTCCCTTTCCCCAAATACAATGAAAAAACAGTATGAGGTCCCATTTACTCAAAAAATCCTAGGCAACAGTTTCCACACAGAAATTCTTAGTAAATTTTACTTTGGAAATTCCCACGTAAAGATTACTTACTAATAACAATTACCGAATCAAACAGACTCAAGTACATTTTACTAGCATACGTAGGCCCTACTAGATCCTTTTATTTAAGAACACCTTTGCATATTAATAATGTATTTCAGTTTTTCTACCTAGCTTTTATGTAGTCACCAGAGGGTTTGTGATTGTCAGACCTGGGGGGCGGATCTTATCCCTGTGTGGGGCACTGCCTCCCCCAGGACATGACCCTATATAAGGCTGATGTACTTACTAATACATCAGCCAGTCACAATAATAAACACCATCATGGTCATTATTGTGACGTTTTGGTAAAATAAAATCACGGAATCGCATTTCTCAGGCCCCAGTACACCACACCTGTACAACAGGAGACTTTAATTCACTCATGTTACACGTACGTAAAACAGCACAGACTCTCACGGGTCATGTACTCAGCACAAACTGCCTCCGTAACATGATCAGTGCAGTTCACTACATTATTAATATTAGTTTTTATTATTAAATATTAAAATTTATCAGAAGTGGTTTTATAAACTAAAAATGAAGCATACTTTTGTAAACAAAAACCTGCAGGGTTACTTCTGTTATCTGAGCAAATTTTACTTAGTTTTGTTAGATTGTGCAGTCAGTACTGGATTTAAGTGTATATTAATTAGTATTATCTTAAAATTTACTAAAAACAAATTGAAAATTTATATTTAAGATCAACTACCAAGGTCACACGGTAAATAAAAAATGTCATTTTAAATAAAAAACACTTAACTGAAAATTTATTGGAGATTTTAAACAAATAAACTAGCTAATAATTAAAGGGACCTTTTTTTTTTTTTTTTTCCCTCATTGTAGACATTCCAGCTCTGCTTCAGGGATCCTGAGGCATTTCAAGGGCAGATAAAATATAATAAGACATTAGAAATTCCTCTAGTTTTCTTCACAGCACTGCACCTTACACCTTTTACAACATAATGTACAAGACGTGTCAAAATCTGATAGCAAAGCCACCTTTAATTCCCTCCTTTAATGCAAAAATCCTCAACTACTCATCAACCCTCTTCTTTATCTGTCCCAAAAGACCTAAGCAGACACAGTGTAGGAATGCTAAATCATTGAGGATGTATCCAGAACTTTACAGTGTCTCTATTTAGAGCTCACGAAAGGTGAGGGTTAGAGCATAATATTCAATATTTTCAATATTATGCTCCTTTGCTTTGAAGGAAACCACACTACACAGTGACATCTTTTGTCACTTCAATGGCATCTTGCAATTCTCTACATGACTCCAAGCATAAAATGTGCATCTCTATTTAACCCATAAAAACACAGTGTGACATTTGTGGCACTTCCCAAATAAATGTTTCTCTATATTAAACCATCCTTAAGTGGCTTATTGCCATTTATTGTTATATCTGTCTGTATTTTGTGTTTTTTCATTGAAAAGCAGGTATTTTCTAATATTTAACTTACTAATTATATAAATGTTCCTTAAAGTTTAGAATAAAATTGAGGATCATTACATCAAAAATAAAGAAAATTGAAGGAAAAAGTGACTTTTTCCAGCAAAGACTAAATGTAAAATAAAAAAAATAAATAAATAAATAAAAAAAAAAACATTGATTCAACTCCATGGGTTTTACCGGTGAATCAATGTTGCAGAAGATGACGGTGTTTCCATGGTAAATGTGAACGTCCGAACAGGTCATATCTAATGACCATAAAAAAATAAATAACTGAATTTTACATCAGTTATTTAAATGAATTAGTGGATCAACAGGAATTAAACAGTTTATATCAATAGATGACTTTAGTAGATGGTGGATGTTTGGGTCTTTATGGGTTAAAAAAGGTTAAATATAGAGAAAATTTCATTTGGGAACTAACAAAAAAGTAGTACTGGGTCTGTATGGGTTAATATATTTTGACATTTTTTACAATCCTAACACTATTTCATTTTTACACACTGAAAATTTAATAACAGTATATAGAGATACATTAAATAATATAGATAGTGCATTACAAAGACTATATTGCACTGATATGGTGGTTAATCTCTCTCTTGTTAAAAAGACCAGAGACAAAATAATAAAATCTGTGCAAATGATTCATGTAGAGCTCAAGAATCTAACTAACCTAGCTGCTGGGAAAGTCAAGAATGAGTACACAGGCCTGTTTTCTGTCCATCCAGTATTGTGAAAGTTCCTCTTTATTAGCCTTATTTAAATTTCCTTTGTGAATTTCCTTTTTTTATTTTTTTTTTTGTACAGCCACTATGATTGTGTCTACAGGGCATGCACAATATTGGGACTTTTGATAGTGTATTATCAGATTAAATATCAGCACTGTGCAAAAACAAAATAAGACACTGATATTTCATGCATTTAAGACAGTCTACAATGATTATATTACAGACAGGGCACAAGTAACAGATACTACAAATAGTCGGATTAATGGCCTCACAAATCGCCTGCTATTATTATTGTGCAGCTTCAATTTAAAAAGGCCATTTAAAAGGGGGTAACATGGTGTTTTCATTAGTTATGACAAAATACGGTACATCAACGTTTAATAAAAGTACACACAAAAGGCTCACAGTAGCAAGCTGCCTTTTCATCCACTAGGATTTCAGTATAAGAAAGACATTTATGATAAGCTTAAAAAGTAAGAAAACAAAAAAAAAAAGAGCTTAAGTAAAAAAAAGAGGTAAACCACACAAGTCCACAATGACGGGAAACTGACATGTTCCTCCTTTCTCTCAGAGGAAGAGTGCTGGAAAGGAGGGCTTCTAGCTAGTTGCTATATTTAACATGCCCTTATACCAACTTAAACACAAAAGTAAGTTTTAAGAAACAATACCCATTCAATTTTTATACAGAGTGCATTTTTGACCTTAGATCTCCCTAAATTTGTACACTCAAACACAAGAATAACCAAAAATAGCTGACAAACCCTTTAGTCAATTAAAAAAAAAAAAATAAATAAATAAAACCTACAACATCATTAATTATAAGTCTGTCTTTTCTGATGTTAGACACAAAAAAAAGCAGTTTGACAAAGTTTTGACAAAGAGAAATTAACCCCAAACCTTTCAGTCCTGTAACACAAACGTAATTCATAAATCAGTCAGTGCTAAAGGGAACTACTGACACAAAAGCTCAAATCTCTGTTACAAACCACTTACTTCATCTGCAAATTCCACACTTACTGGTATTAAATCTTCACAATCATACAGGTTAATACATTAATACAAACAGTTCCCTTCAGATGTAGTTTAAGCACCAGGCAGGATATCTAAACTTAGAAAGCATCACTGAATTAGCGACAAACCCCCTCTGAAGTAGCATAACACAAAACCACAACATTTAAACAAGCAACAATTCATACTGTGAGTGGAGCTGGGTTTTTTTTTTTATTTTGTGTAAATAAGTACTGGCACAAATGTTTTCTACACCACTGCAGCAAAGACAGAAAAACAGGCTTCCTTGTTAAAAACCTAACAAAATGAAGAGAAGGGAGGAAAAAGGAGAAAGAGCGCACATAAAATACAGGTTTGGTAGAGACTGACGGTGTACAGGGATATAATCTGTATCAGCGTTACCTGCCTCAGCACGCTCAGAAGGAGTCCTCTTCCATACTGATACAACAATCTTTTACAAACACACAAGGCAACGCGTCAGAAGGGAGGGGGGGGGATACGAGGAGGAAATGACCAGTTACCCAGAAGCTGGGGTGAGGTAACGCAAAGTACTGACAAGGAAATAAAAAGACACAAAGACAGCGTGAGAGTTTCTGTCAGGAGGTTATTAAACATGACCAGCTGACTCATTTGAACCAATTAGTTTTTGTCTCTATTTTTTTTTTGTCACTTTCTTTCTTCCTGCTGCAGACAGAGACTAAGGATGATTTTTTTTTTTCTACCTCTCTGTTGTTCTCCAATGTAACTTCCTCTCTGTCTCTGCAGTTAGTTTCCCTTTAGAATAACTAAACTACAACGTACATATATCACCTATGATGCCTGAGGCCAGGTTTCAGTTTCTTTTCCTTCGGTGGTGAGGAAACCCACAGACACTAACACCTCCTTATCCTTTAGAGCGTGGAAAAAGCACATAAATGCAATAAAGAATGTGTGTCTCATCTGTCACTGTCAACAATATACTATTCAGATGAAAGTACGTGTACACTTAGAAAACTTTTGTATAGTCACCCATGCCAAAAAAATACTAAATGTCTTTGAAAGGGCAAAAAAACAGATACTATATACAATTTAAGGAAGTTGTGGTGAACAAAAGGTCATCAGACAGGAGTAGATATGTTCACTCATACTAGTGGTCAGATAAAACAACGGCAAAACAGACCGACAAAAGCCCATTAAGCTCATCTGTGTCCTGTATGAACAGTTCGTGGTCTGGTTCACAGACTGCAATGCTCAACTGTCTAGTTTTCAGGAAGTGTCAGCAACAACTCCTTTTTTTTTTTTTTGTCTTAACTGTCATTTCAGTTGACTGGGGATGCATTGTACCATTTTGTCCAACAGATGGCAGTGGTTATAAGAGGATCTTTATCACTCCGAAAATCAAATGATCTGTAGCCACAAATAGAAACAGTTTCCTTCCTCTTAATTAAAAATGAGCTCCCCTGATTATACGACTTGTGGAATTTTTTAAAGGTCTCTAAAATATTGAGAGTATTCTATTTATGTCAGGCATATCTAATTCTTTCCAACACCATCATAGATCATGTGCAAAACTGCGTGAAAAATGTCCAAAATTGAGCTATTATTAATGTATAACTCATGCATCACTATGATTCATTATTAATTCACTTTAATAAAAGACGGACATGCAGTTCTTGCATCACTACTGATACGTGGCAGTGCAGTATCTTACATTTTATCTCAAGATAAAAAAAAAAAAGACAGTAAAACAAAACTGAACAGAATAGTGGTGTTCAATTTAAAATTCATTTTCATCTCATTTGAAAACAGAAACTAAATCATGATAAATGTTTGTCTGTTATTTGTGAAAGTAAAAACTGAACAAATAAGCATCTTGAAAGCCTTGGTATGGTTCACATACCACACAGAAATATGCATACAGCACTTGTGTCAGTTATTTCGGTGTTGTCTGTAAATTAAATGTAGTGAAATCACACAGGAAAAAGAAAAATGAATGGTAGGTATAGAGGTAAATCTGTGCCATCAGATACTGAGTAGGTGCATTTTGCAAAACAATTTTTTTTTTTTTTAATGAAAGCATTTTTACAACTGCGTATAAGGGCCACACAAGAAAAAGAAATTGCTTGTCACTACGAGAAAAAAGTCATAATATTACGAGAATAAAGTCGTAGTTTTAAAA
>JAPTGZ010000006.1:18874029-18886489 GCA_029814645.1 Fowleria isostigma
CTGTTACAAACTGACCCCGGCCCCCCATCAGAGAAGGGAAAAGTTATGTGGCCCTCACAGGAAAAAGTTTGGGGACCTCTGGGGGATTTAAGAGGATGTACTTATAGAAATGAATATAATTTTTATAATATTGTTTTCATTAGTGTTTAATCACCACAAAATAAGAACTGTTGTGTCTTTATTACCTTATCTTGAGCTGTATCTACCAGGGTGTAACGGTGCACTCGTTTGTACCGTTTTGGCACAGGATCTTTGGTTCAATACAGCATGTCCTGAAGGAATACATGTAGCTTATGTAAAGAACTAAAACGCTTGGGCGCGGTGTGGGACCACACTGGGCCACACAGTAGCAGGGTTGGACATTCGAAGCCTGTTACATTTCACTTTCCATATTAGTGACGTGTTGTACATAGAGCCAGCACTTCAAATTGAACGATATGTACTGGGAGCCATTAATGTACTTTTACAGACAGAATGATTATACCGCCAAGCAGGGGAGGGGCGGGGCTACACGGTTTACTTAAAGCTGTATGCAAAATACTGCAGAGGAGCAGAAAGAACAGAGGAGTAGTGTGCAAAATAGGAAACAATGAAAAGAAGCAGTATCTGGATCTATATTAATACACTTATGTCTTCCATGTCTGTTTTCTTTGTGTGACAGAGTAGTTTAACAAGTGGGCGGGTTCATTACGTGGTTTCAGAGCGTTACGAATGTAAACACAGTAAGACAATTGGCTACAGCAATTTAGTATTGGAACACGTAATTTTACTTCAGTACAACAAATTTATCAAACAGTTTAAGTTATATTGTGTACACTTATCACAAGCCTAAACAGCGCAAAATTGGACTAAATTACAAAGAGGAAAAATGGTCAAATGAAGAGGAGTTAGAGAGAAAAAAGAGCTGGCTCTTTTTGGTGAACTGAACCAAATGTACTGGATCAGGGAGAAGAGCCCAAATTCACACCACTATTCTGTATATTGTAGTTACAGAGCACCCCACCACCACCACCTTCACTGTACCACACCAAAATTTTTCTGTACCATTACACCCCTAGTATCTACAAAAGGGGCGGGTCTCCTCCATGGAGTCTGCCATGTTTCCAATGCTCCTGGGAAGGATCTTCCTCCACTCATTTTTCCATTAGTTGGTGGATGTTATTTAAATAATGTCTTCTTAACCAAAAAGGCCAGAACAGACAAGCCCGAACAGTGGTGGTGTGTGTTCTTTGTGGCCACCTTGATCCTGTGAGGTGAGACACGAGATCAAGTCAGTGTAACCTCACCACTAGGTGTCACTAAGTAACACAAAATGAACCTTAAATGAACAACTCTGTCTTTTTTTTTCCCCTCATCCCTGAAAGAGTACACCCTACCACTCAGAGCAAAACAAAGCTGCCTTTTGTTACACACAACTAGATATCTAGTCCACCGTCAATGTGAACATATTTGTACTTTTTATAATACTTGGTCACTTCACCTCTTTTGGATCTGTGTGCTTCTTGTCTTTTTGCACAGTAAGCTAAACATGACACACATAAGACTTTGTAGATGCAGAAAGATAAAATTGATATTGATCTTTTCATCTGATTGCCAGTGAAAGAGCAAGCAAGTGTATTTCTCAAAATGCACTTCTGTAGCTGCTTAAATCAACACAAAGTTTTCAACTAGACTCAAATTTATTATAAAAAAAAAAAAAAATAGCAGTTACATTTAATTGTGTGTAGTCAGTGGAACTTGTCAGCTGCTTATTTGTTTTCTTCGAGGCTTTTACTTCATTTTCTGCAGCCTCTGGCCAGTATTTTGCTCCCTGGACATTTCAATTCATTTCTGTCGCTACTCTCTCAAACTGTTCATCTCTCCCTCCCTCCCACTCAGAAATCTGCCAATAACAGGGTCTCTGTGCTGCCTTCACAATGGAGCATTCTGTTGCCTAAGCAAGTACACACACACACAGACAAGAAGGAAGGAAACGCATGGTGGGGGCCCACTGCTCCAGTCTAGTCACACACTCTACAACAAGTACTCACCTAATTATTTTGTTTGTGTAGTTGTTGTGGAAGCTTCAGATATGTTGGTGTTTCAGGCTTCATATCCTCTTTCAACCGAACACACATACACAGTCTGTTGGATTTTCTCTCTGTGGGTGATCAGCGGTGGCTGACATCAGGTTCAACTGCTCTATTCTACATGTGTGCCTCTACCTTTGTCTGACTAGAACATAGTGAACTCGAAGAAAAAGTACCATTAAATAATACTAAACCACAACCTACACATGACACAATTTTACCAGATATTGCACTAAGATAAAATAAAATTTAAAAAAAATGTTTTTACTAGCCAAAGCCTGAAAAGGAATAAGTCAGAACTTATAGCAATGGCTGATAATCTCACCCAATATTCAAGTTTAAATGTGATGTAGTACTTTTACTCTAATGCAGATGCCTCTCTATCTGTGGTCACAACAAGCAATATCCTGCCTACACAGTGATATAATTAATTACACTTTGCATGTAATTGGCTACTGATACTGAAATAAGAAAATAATATTTATTTAATTAAGTCTTTTACCAATTTAACATAAAAACAGATTATAAATATTGTTGAAATATTATTAAAATACATGTTTTTTGTTTTATTTGACACTGAAGAGTGACAACTTTTTAATCTTAATGCAAATCTATGTGGATTCACAATAACAATCACCTGTATTGATTACCAATAGGTATAGGTATCCATCCCCATTCCTCTCTTCCCTTGTGATTTGTTAATTAACTTTTTTTTATCTAAATTGAATGTTTATCTGTCATTTAAGAAGGCAAATGGACTTGCATCTTTACAATGATGGTAGTCAGAGCACTTCACATTTACCCATGTACACATACACATAAATGTGCTTTCTGGGGAAGCTGACTATATTTGTTGTATTTCTTTTGGTGGAATTTCAGTCACTTCTTGTTGTTTATAAGACCTGAGCTGCTCAACAATCCACAGTGGCTGTTGTCTGATTGTTGTCTTCATGATGTCAAAATAAATTCAGCATGAGACAGATGTGGTCTACCAGCACAAAAATTCAGATTTACCCAGATTCCCTGAAACTCTTTACAATGTAAAGTAGATGAACTAAATTCTTTGCAATTTTGTGTTGAGAAATTCTATTTTCAAACTGGCTGACAATTTTTTTCAAAAAATTTGCCACAAGTAGGTGATCCATACAATCCAAAGTTCTTGCTTTTTTTCCTACCCATTCTCTTCTGTTACCAATTTACTGCTAGGCTAATTATAGAATCAGAACAGTGCTACTAGTATATTTGCACACTTTCAATGAAATGTCTGAAAATGTCATTTTTTTTGTCAGTTAAACAAGGGTTCATATGAATAAATATATTACAAGTTTTAGTTATTATTTGTAGATAATATCCCAACTTTAATGGTTTATAACCCTCACAGTATTCCTTTCTTATCCTGAATGCAAAGTGATCACAAGCTCATCTCAGCTGTAGATCATTCACTGATCATAGCGATAAATGTTGATATGAGTATAATGATATGAGTCATAATGTTGGTTTGAGTGTAGACCCAAAAGGGAAGTTCTGCATTATAAAATGCAGTGCAGTGTGAACACGAAGGCCGGGATGCAAAGGCTTCACCCAAATGACTAAAGCTGCACTTCAGCTGTTTTTCGGAAAAGTGGAGGGAACAGCATAATTTACCATTTGCACACAGACCTCAGCAGCTCTGCAGTGTGAAGCTTTTAACTGAACCAAATAGTCACTGTGAGCCTCTGCCTCCACTACTAGTTACCAATAGGGATGTAGTGATTACCGGTATAACGATAAACCGCGGTATAAGTCTCAATGTTTAGTATAACTGCACTTCAAAAACTCACGGTAATCTTAAATACTTGCACTATGGATTTGTTTCCATGTGGTTGTATTGTTCTTACATCCACATTACTCAGTTTAATGTTAGTGTATACACATTTAATTTCTACCAAAGTAAATATGCTGACATTTTTACATTTTAATCTCAGGTGAACAATGTTTCTGCCAACAAAGTATATTGTACGTGTTATTTTATTAGTTTTTTTTCTAAATAAAACTTGGTTAATTTATTTCAATGTGTGTGTATAAGTACTTTTTGGACATTTTGTGCACATTTCAACAATACCGCAATTGTAATGATAACCGTGATAATTTTAAGTCACAGTAATCCATGATATGAAATTTTCATTTCATTACATCCCTAGTTACCAATAGCACAAACTAACATTGTTGATTAAAATGTTAACTCATATCGGAGGCTTGACAAGCACTAAAATCATGACAGGAAAACTACTTTTGTTTGCTTTTCTTTGGACTTTGAAATGGGGCAAGTAGTACTGGTACAAGGTAATGGAAGTAGAGATGTCATAAAGAACAATTAAAATCACAATTTGAGATTCCTAATCAAGATATTCAAGTAGAAAGAGATGATAAAGATTCAAAGAAAGAATATGGTGATAATTTTTGTATGCTCCTCAGTGCAAGACCTCTTTCTTACACTGAAGATGAAATTATGTATCATGATGAAATATCAAAAGAGATCAGATAAGGAGTACTCTCTGCGATCTGACAAGAGTTTGGGTGAATACTAGAGAGATTTTCAGACCCTCAAAGACCCTTCCAGCAGGGTGTGTTCTTATAAAGATATCTGAAATTCACACACACACATCCACACATAGGGAACATGACTCATGCAGCCAGCACTAGACACACTGCTGCTTTCAGCCCACTTTCAATTAGAGCTGGCCAGTGACTCAGTCCTACCAGTAAAGAAACACATCTGAACAGTGTCCTCTAGCATTTCACACGAGGATTTCTTTATGTTTCCCGTGGCAGCCCAATACTAAACCACCAACGTGTGACCTAGGGCACAACACGTAGCAAAGTCCATTATTCATCCAAATAAAATCATCAATCTGTGACAACAAGCAATGTTTGACGAGTGAATATAGAGGTGTGGTTGTCATATTTCTCTCATGCGTTCCCATTGTACTTATGTCAGTTGATAGAATCTGTACAAACTGTGCATACCACACACTTGTGACAGAGTAGGTCTGGCCTCCCTCTACCTTGTTGACTCGCATGTATAGCATAAATGGGTCAACGGAGATTTCACCTCAGTGACTGACCACACTATGCACTATGTCTAACAGATTTTATTTAAGTCTTCAACCTTCAACCGTTTTGAAATCTCATTGCTCTGTTGCTTTGTAACATGTGCAATGACAATAAAGCCTCATTCAGTGACCATAAAGACCAGATTTTCCAATATCTGTTAATAGTCGACTGTTAGTAAGGGTGTGTATTGGCAAGAATCTGGCAATACAATATAAATCACAATACTGGGATCACGATACGATATATTGCCTTATATCATGATACTGTTATCAAGGCGATATTTTTTTTGTTTGCTTTTCTTCTTTTTTAAAAGATCTTTTCCTGGAAAAATTGAATTTCACTTATTTGATCAGGACAGGATTTAATGCTATATTACAAAACTTTCCTCTATAAAAACTTAAACTGCGGGATTTAGGTAGAAAAAGTTTTAACATCTGGCATTACCAGTACAAAAAACACCCACACACATAAAACAAATAAATACAATAAGGTTTTACAGACATTACAGTTTAAGATCCTGTTCTAATGTTCATATTCTGTTATCTGTGAAAAGAATTAATAGTGGACAATGTTGTCAATTTAAAAAAAACTACATGCATGGCCAAAATATCACAGTACTACTGTTGTAGTACTCATTCCCTTGATTTCTCGTGGTTGAATAGATCTCATGTATGATTAGGGGTGTAAGAAAATATCACAATATTTCACGTTACGATACCAATATATAAATATTGCTATATATTGCGGAACCAATATTTTCTTACACCCCTAACTGTTAGTATTGAAAATTACTAATGCATGTTATTACAGGCTGGTCTGTATCTGTTTCTTAATCTTGTTCTAGTTTTAATTGCATGTAATTGCATTAGAAAGGATTTCAAATAATTAGTCAACCCTCGTAGCCACAAATGACATGGATAAAACATGAACAACCCCCTGTTAAAGCTGCAGGAGGTGGAAAAAGACGGACTGTGAAAAGAAACATTACACCTCTGCAGTTCTCTTCTTTGTGAAATAAAAAGACTAAATATAAAGATAGATGAAATGATGCCATCTGATGCCTCTTAGGGAACGTGATGCCAACATATTACTTAAGGGAGATGCAATGTTGCTTCTATTAGGAGAACCAGAACAGAGAAGTAACAACATGTCTGACAGAATTAATGGTCAGTGCATAAAACTGTTCTTCACAGATTTAACATCCTTCCTCCGTGAAAAAATGCAAAACAGCTGAAGTCTTGCACTGAATTAATTCTAATAGTGAAAGTTAACGGTGCCCAATGATGCACTTACATGTCACGCATGGAAGATCTAACCAAACACAAATCATCTGCACTAGGGATGCAACTAACACTTATTTTCTGATTCAAAAATATTTGATTGATCACACAATCGTTTTACTTAGAACAGGTCAGAAAATTGGGAAGAGCATTTTATAAAACTTAATACAGTGTCCTCAAATGTCTTATTTTGTCATAACCAAAAGATAATCACTTGACTGTCACAGAGGGAGAAAGAAACCATAAAATGTTCACATTTAAGAAGATGGAATCTCAGAATTATAACAGTTTTTATCATTAAATTACTCAAACTGATCATCACTTATCAAAACAGCTGCCAGTTAATTTACTGTAGTAGTCAACACGTAATCGATTAATCGTCACAACTTTACTAGAAACATTAAGCGCGCAAATGGAAGTATGTTTTAGGATTCTAGGAAATACTTGTAACATGTTTCTATTTGTGTAAAACATATTGGAATTATTCAGTTTGGTGGATATTAGAGCTGCAAAATATATTGTTTGAGCATCGTCATTGTAATATACATGTACGCAATAGTCACATCGCAGATCCTGCAATGTAGGAGGCAAATGAAGTCAATGTGTTCATCTAATTTCAAGGGTACATGACACACACTGCACACAGCGATCCGCCAATCACTATTGATCTTAATCAGTTTGCCGAGGCAGACCACGCCCCTGCACATGGAGTGAGTCGCTGGTAACAATATTGAAAAATGAGCAACAAATATGAGGAAAATCACCAAAAATGAAGGAGAAAATCATCGTAAACAAAGAAAAAAAACCCCCACTAAAAACGACGAAGAAAATCACTAAAAACGAAGACTTGGTGCTAAAAAGAGAAGCACTGTCAGTTGTCTAGAATTATTTCGGCTACAAGAAGGATGATATTCAAACACATGTTCTGTGTCAACAGTGCCTTACACCTGTTGCCACAACAAGAGGTAACACAACTAATTTGTTTGACCATTTATGTCAGCACCACACAGGTATTATATCCTCCTGAGTATTTTTTCATATCACAATATATATCGCAGAGTTTAAAAAAAACATGGCAATGTCAGTTTTTTTCCCCAATATCATGTAGCCTTAGTTGATATGATCTAAGTGGATCTATGATTTTTGATGGTCTGGTTTGACATGCAGAAATCATTTACTGTCAGAATGCTTGATGTGCCTTCTGAACAAGTGAGATGCTTCTCTCCTAAACTCATTATAGAGTGACTCAATACCAAGAAATCATGTGATGGTTGTGAAGGAGGATGCCAATGTGAGAAAAACAGACTGAAATGTGGTGGATAAAAAAAAAAAAAAAAAATAGATAGACATGGACAATTGAACTATACATGAAAAACCTAAGTTTGAACTCAAGAGTGGATGCAGAGATAAAAACACAGGTCGCTGAGTACAACTAAGTCTGTGTCTTGGTAAACTAAAACGCATAATGATGTGCAGTGTGTAACTTATCTTCACAGTTTCTCACAGGAAAGCATTATTTTGCCTTTGTGTTACTCTCTTAAGTGATAAACAGGGAGCTTTATAAATAAGAAAACAGGTTATTTATTCATTGATCCGAGTACCTTTAGATGGCTTGTAGAACACTGCAGAAGCCTTGTCCGATCCAGCACAATATTGTGTTTAGTCAGCAAGTGGGTTTTCATGGTTCAGGGGCACCACCGTTGACTAAATACTGCATGAGCCAATGTACAGGGTCTAATAATCCTACCAAACAACGTTCTATTTTTAAACATTTACCCCACAAGCAAAAAAAAAGTTTTTCAGTGCCATCACACAGAGTACATTTGAATTCAAAAAGGAAATAATAGCAAAGACAGGAAATATAAAGACTATCACAATTTCCATGCAGCTTATCTGATTGTGTATTTAAAGAGTTTCGCTCTTCATCAGACGTCTTAGGCATAAACATGTAAATGAACCGCACCCTCAGTGTAAAAATCTAAAATAACTGAGAAATATGTTTGTTTTCTATGAAATATAAGCAGCAGTATATTTACAGCAGTTACTATAATTCAGTGCAAACTTTTAGACAGTTTCATTTTTCTAAATTTATACTTTTGCGCCTCATTTTAGGGCAAATATACTGTTGTGAAAAAAATATTAGACCAACCTATGTTCAATTTCTTGTCCATTTTTATGCCTGGTAGAACTAAAGGTACATTTGTTTGGACAAATATAATAATAATAACAAAAATATCTTATGAGAATTTAATGTAAGAGCTGATATCTATTCATTTTACATGGATTTCTTGATAATAAAAAAAAATCCCATAAGTTCTTACATCAATATCAATGGCATTGTACTGACAAAAACTGTGCTTTTATGCATTCCATGTTTTCTTTTCAGCCTGTTTTAGTCACATGATACACACAAGAGTTAGTAAATTATAGCATAACCATTGTTTTTGATGACCTTTTATGGTCTAATAAGTATGATTTCCTTGTTTAATTTCCTGTACAGTTTTAGTTACTTTTCAGATCATAATCTTCTAAGCTTTCCTTTCCAGTGAAATCTGTGTATCTTCAAATGTTTGTGATAAACTGAAGGATTGAGCATTACTTTATCAGTTGAAGATGCCATATTCTCCTCCTTCTTATGCTTGATAACCTCTTTAAAAGCCTTTCAGACTAGAATATTACAGATTAAACTACCAAACAGTAACTTTAGACCGTAATGACTACAATTTAAATATCTAAAGCAGTAAAATGTGTCATCAGAGCAGCAGTCAAATTAATCAAAAGACAGATATATAGGATACAATAGGAGTACAATGATACAATGTACAATGAGTACATTAAGAACACCCCCCCCCTAATACTTAAAGACTGAAAGAGGATTTGGAATGGAGAACTTGTAAATGCAGTGACTAATTCCACAGTATGTTCCATGGGCTGAAATACATGCCACCAGAAACTGAATTTGAATCATTGCTATTTGAATTTCAGTTGTAAATCTTAAAAGAACTGAATTTGCATTCTGATAACTGAATAGGAAAAATATATAGAGTTGAATTTTCAGTAAGGATTAAATATAGTTTCACAGAGACTTAATCAAATTTCATAATCTTACATTCACTTTCAAGTTTATTGGACTCAAGTTCCGAACTAATAAATTCAATTAGAAATTATACTATTCAGATTCAGTTTTTCAATGCAATAAAATTGTATTTAAACAATACAAATTCAAATTATGTGATTCGAATTCGGTTTTTCAATGCAATGATTAAATTAAAACAATAGAAACTCAAATTATGTGATTCACATTCAGTTTTTGTAAAGCACTCGTTGAAGTTTAGCAACTGAAATTCAAATAGAAATGATTCAAATTCAATTTCTGGTGGCTCATATATCAGCCCATAGTGTTGACAGTACTTTAAATTAAGTAAAGCATCTTCATTTCCTCCTCCAAAGTGTGGCCACCTGTTCCAAACCCACCTGCACACAGACAGTCCACAAAGTACAGCAGAAAATCAGTCAAGGAAATCAGCCAAGGATAAATTCTCTTCCGAAATCTTTAAATTAAATAGAAAACCGTGATCGATGGTCAAAACAGCCAGCCAGCTTAAGAGTAATGAATTCCACAGGGGATAAACAAGCAGGAATTCAGTCAGTCCGTTTCCTGTCAGTGTTTAAGAGAGAAAAAACACCCAAAAAATACTTCACCATTTGATAGACTAGGGCTATTTCCTCTTCTTCATTAATTAGTAAGCTGGCAAAAGCAGAACTCGAGTCATCACTTGACGCTGTATTAAAACCCATGTCTACTTTTTTGTTCTTTTACATGACTTAGTGTGCGTTAGCTAACTGGCTAACAAACAGTGAATGAACGTTACCAGGACAACACAGTTACATTTTACGTCCGAACCACTATGTCCCTTTATGGGCTTTTAAAACAATGTAAAGTTAGTCTTTTCGTGGCACATATTTACTACGTTAAAAAAAAAGTTTCACATCTTCACAGTTGCCTTACCTTTTCGGATGTGTGCAGGTTTCTGTCTCGGTGAAATGTAATGTACATGTATTTGAAGTTAATATGAGAGTCCAGAACCGCGACACCAAATAGCGGATAACATTTTTCTCACGTATAAAAAACCAGCAGCAACAACCCGGAGGTAAGTTACAGAAATACAGACACCCTGCTACCGGGTAGACCTTTCACAATAAGGTAAAAAATGACGCGAAGTTGTTGTTACGTTTTACTTTTAGTGCTAAAAACAACGCACCTCCTACCGTTTCTTAGTTAACTATTGCTAACTTGACGCTCCGGTAATTGCAAAAACTTCCGTAAGTCCGTCATGTGACCGCAAAAAAAGACACTGGACAGCCCAGGCTATTTTCATGCAAATGTCCCTAAAGCAAATATTATCCCTCCAGCCTCTTCTTTAATTCTCTATATCAATAATGTTCAGCAAAAAATAGATAAATAAATAAAATCTATGCCATTTACTAACCAGCACTCACTGAGTTTAAGCATTACAATATGGAATATTTTCACTGAACTACTCTGCTTACCTTATAACCTCATCAAATATTAAAATAATTCAGCACTACGACCATCAAACATATTTTTATTTGCTTATTTATGGAGGTTGGTGCTGATGTGGCATTCAAATGAGACTTAAAAACCAACAAAATCTGACACTTGTAAGATCACAGAAGAGCCAGAAGAGGGCAACCACTCACTGTAAAGACACATGACGAAACGTGACTGACACACAGAATCCCAAAAATATATATCAGTAACGACACAACAAGGTCAGGAATGCTTTGTTCTGTCTTTATGAGTATTTACACAAATGGCATTTCAGAATTTTAAGGAGGTTAGTGACATGAAAAGAGAGGCTGTCATGCATTAAAAGTTGTGGAAGCTGCATTATTTGGCAGAAGATACTGTGATTATTACAGACAGTGTTGGGAGGGCTAGTCTTGAAATGTATTCCGTTACAGATTACAGAGTAAATGTCCAGAAAGTAATCTGTTACATTATTCAGTCTGAGTCTCATAATCTGAATACCTGGATTACTTTCACATTTTATTTAATTTTAATACTATATGTATAAATGTAGCAAATCCCACCACGCTTGCTATGTTGTAAACACAATTATTCATGTTCTCTTTTAGAGCTGGATGAATGTATTAGGTCTAAGCCTCATAAGCAGAACATGAACATGCGCTGTACTAATACAACCCAAAGCAATTTATTAGTGTTATGTCTGGTTACAGAAAAAGAAACAAGAAAAAAAGTCCTAATATTAAAATAGTCACATCTGTATTCTTCTTGTTGCATTCTACCTTCATCTCCATTATCTTGACCTGGACTTGACAGACTGACTCGTTCCCAAAACTTGCATTCAGTAATAATCATTAGAATATTTGCGTTACATATTGTATTAGGAAATTATGGGAAATGCATGAGGAACTGGATTTGTGAAATGATGGAAAATAACAGAAAGTAATCCACTGATTTAAAAAATAAAACTAGAAAAGCACTCGGAGAGCGCAGACCTCCGCCAAGCACCACCGTTCCCCCCATATATTGTGACTTACACCTATATATATTACTCCTACATTTATTTTATCTATTTTTTTTGTGATTCCATGACCACAAATCAGAAGATTTTAAGCTTCAATTTGCCTCGATTTCTGTATCTCCATTAGTTACCTCAATGTTAAAAATTATGAAGATCACCTACTTTTTATTCCGGATCATAGTATCAAGTATCTTACTATGATCCGGATCATACTTGCATCTATTTTTTTTTATTCCTTTACCATGAAAACATACCTTTAGCAATTGAAATTACATTGATATCATTTTTAGTTCAAAAGCTATACCCGAAAATCGACATTTCCATAATGGCGGCTTTTTTCTGGATCTAGCTCCAGAAATACTGAAGATACATCAAACATATTCTTTTTTAGTAGACTTTCAGCTTCAATTTGGCACAATTTCTGTTTGTATCTGCATTTGTTACCTCA
>JAPTGZ010000006.1:18928617-18942734 GCA_029814645.1 Fowleria isostigma
CACACACACACACACACACACACACACACACACACACACACACACACACACACACACACACACACACACACAGTGAATGGGTACTGAGCTGTTGCACATAAACACAAAGATATCATGGGCTGGTTTTATTCTAGCCTCTGTAACAAGACAAGGCCTCTTTGATACAATAACATCAACAGCTGGACAGACGTATCGTTTTCCATGTACATTTTTTCTGTTAAAGTGGGGCTGTACAACATGACCAAAATCTCATGTCCTCAACTAGATCATTTCATGTCCAGACACATTTTACAGTACAGCACATTTTCTATTTTGTGAATAATACTCTATATAAGATGAACACACTGTGAGTGTATCTCCTATTACATTTTAATTTATATTATATATGTGACTGTATGTATGTGTATATAAATATATACGAGTTTGTTTGTGTGTGTGTGTGTGTGTGTGTGTGTGTGTGTGTGTGTGTGTGTGTGTGTGTGTGTGTATGTAGATGTATATGTACACTGCAGATAGATAGATAGATGGATGGATGGATGGATGGATAATGAACCTAAACTAAATTACACAAAGTTTAAAATAACTATTTAATCAATCTAACTAAAGTTGCGGAAATTTTTTTTAGACCACCCTATGTTTTCTTCAATTTCTTATTCATTTTAATGCCTGATACAATTAAAGATGCATTTGTTTGGACAAATATACTGATAACAACAAAAATATATCATAGTAGGTTTAATCTAAGAGCTAATATCTATCCATTTTCCATGGTTTTCCTGATAATAACCAAATCACATAAGTTCTTACATCATTATCTATGACATTGTACTGACAAAAACAATGCTTTTAGGCATTCCATGTTTTCTTTTCTGTCTGTTTTAGTCACATGATACACACAGGAGATATTACTTGATTGCATAACCATTGTTTTTGATGACTTTTGATGGTCTAATATGTTTTTCCATGACTGTTAATGAATTGAGCTGTGATAAGAGCTTGACAGTATGGCTGATTAAAATCTTGTTTTTTTCATGTTAAGGAATGGATGAGTTGAATTTGAATTAATTGTTTTGTGGCTACACCAATTATGAGCTGAACAACAAAATATTGAAAAATTCTTGTTCCTACTAACATTATATATACTATATACTGTATGAATAGATTATCTGTGAGTAAAAGATACATGAGAATAAATGTCAATTTTGTAAGCATTTTTTACAATTTGAGATATTGTCCAGCTATAACTGTGATTCCTCTGTGATACAGCAGTGGTACTTTTACAGTACTTGAAGTTTTTTCTCATATCTGTTACTATTTAAGGTTAAAGTTTGAGGTCATATATTTTTAATTACAATCTGCCATAAAACTACACTACAGTGAAGCTATATATAACATTCAATCTAAAACTCAAAGTTTATCCACATGTTACTATAATAGTTTCCTTGTTGTGTAGGTACCACTGCTAGAATAAAAAGACAACAATGCCAAAAATATAAATAATTTTTGATAGATGGTAACAGAGGCTATAGTGCTTGTCTCTGTTATGTGGACTGGTCTGTAACATGTTTTGCGATGTTTTTGGTTTTTTATACCCAGTTACACCATATGCCCACTTTATGTTCCCTTCCTTCACATTTGTTTGTGTAGAAGAATGTAAAGAATCATCCTTAAACAAGATTATATACAATTCAACAAACAGTTTTAATTGCTTAAATTTTGAAACTATAGATACTGTTTGATATTTGGTGTCATATCGTTTATCTTGTATCTGAAGTAGAAATAAATTATTATTAGATACCATATAAATCAAAAGACTACTATTACATTTAGGGAAAGTTTCAGATCCTTAATGTTGGAATGAGAATAACACTGTTTGTTGTTTTTCTGTCCAGGCTGGTAAAGGAGGGGGTGGACCCAAATCACCGACACCGTCTCGGCTGGACCGCTCTCATGGTGGCGGCCATGAACCGACAGCACAGGTCTGTACGTCTTTTCACCTGCTGGTTGGGGTTGTGGCTCCTACAGTGCTGATTGTATTTACCACAGTACTAATGTAACTCTTGAGTATTCTGCAGCTGCTTGTGTGGGATAATTTGTGGGTATATGTCGCACATGTTCTTGCTCTTGTCATTACACTGGGTCTTCAAAAGTGCAAAGTGTGACTTTCAGGCCGACAGACGGTCTTTACCCGTCCCCCTCCGTTTCTCTGTCCAACAAATTGAATTAGCCTCCTGGCCCCCAGAACACACAGCAACACAGACAGAGGCCGAGGTTAAGGCTGGGCCAAATCCAATTTACTCAGACTTTTTTTTTTTTTTTTTTTTTTGGATTCTCCATCAGAAGTCTGTGGTCACTTGGGCTCATGAGTATGTGAGAAGCATAATGTGAAATTAGACTGTGAAATTAGCTTAAAATCGTTGAATGCAGGGGTTTAACCATTGTGCCTTCATGGAGTTTTGAAGGTAGTTGAAATGTATGTGTTTATTTGAAAAACAAAAACATATCAACTATTTCTTATCATTTTTATATCATTTTATCATTTTATATACTGTATTTTTATTTTGTATTCTGTATTTTTCGGACTATAAGTTGCACCAGAGTATAAGTCACAGGACCAGCCAAGCTATGAAAAAAAAGTGCGACTTATAGTCCAAAAAATACCATTGTGCCTTCATAGAGTTTCAAAGGTAGTTGAATTGTATGCGTTTATTTAAAAAACAAAAACATATCAACTATTTCTTATTGTTTTTATGATATCATTTTATCTTTATATATACTGTATTTTTTGGACTATAAATCGCACCGGAGTATAAGTCGCACCTGTCAGAAAATGGATCATGAAGAAGAAGGGAAAAAAAATACATGTCGTACTGGAGTATATGTTGCAGGACCAGCCAAACTATGAAAAAAGTGTGACTTATAGTCTAAAAAATATGATACCATTGTGCCTTCATAGAGTTTTGAAGGTAGTTGAAATGTATACATTTATATAAAAAACAAAAACATATCAGCTATTTCTTATTATTTTTATATCGTTTTATCTTTTTATATACTGTATTCTTCGGACTATAAATTGCACCAGAGTATAAGTCGCACCTGTCAAAAATGGGATCATGATGAAGAAGAAAAAAAAGCATATATAAGTTGCACTGGAGTATAAGTCGCAAGATCAGCCAAACTATGAAAAAAAAGTGCGACTTTTAGTCCAAAACATACAGTACCATTGCGCCTTCATAGAGTTTTGAAGATAATTGAAATGTATGCATTTATTTAAAGCACAAAAACATAACTATTTATTATAGTTTTTATTATATCATTTTATTTTTATATATACTGAATTTTCGGTCTATAAGTCGCACCTGAGTATAAATTGCACCTGCCAAAAAAATGGATTGTGAAGAAGAAAAAACATATATAAGTTGCAATGAAGTATAAGTCGCAGGACCAGCCAAACTATGAAAAAAAATGCGACTTATAGTCAGAAAAATACGGTACCATTGTGCCTTCATAGAGTTTCAAAGGTAGTTAAAATGTATACATTTATTTAAAAAAACATAACTATTTCTTCTTGTTTTTATGATGTTATGAGATTATACTGCAGAGCTATCCAAAATACCACAAATCAAACAAATAAAAATACATTTAATTTTGTCAGTTCAATAATATTTTGACATTTGTTTCAAAAATATAATAATGTATAAATCAACCAATTAATTAAATACCTGTTTTGACAAATACAATCAATAAAATCATGCTGTAGAACTGATCAGTATAGCCAAAAATATTAAACCATGTTTTGTGCAGATGTTATTGAAGTTGTACGTTTTAATCAATTGTTCTCTGGCTACATGAACTGAAGACAAAACTTGCGTCAAAAATACTTTTTCCATGCTAAAATTCTATGTCATATATAATGTAAGTGGATAAACGCCTTAATAATAAACACAATACAAGAAGAAGAAGATTGTTTTTTTTAATTTTTGTTGAGCAGCAAAGGTCTCCAGAGGAAAAACTTGAAATTTTGTGTTTTTTTCTGGACTTACAGAAAGCAAAACATTGATTAATTGAAATATTTTGATATATTTTACAGCCCTAACTGTAGTTATTTAGACAAACACTGTGAAATAGGCCAGTTTTAATGGGAATTGTTTTGGGTTTTTTGTGTGTGTCGAGATGTAACATAAAACATAACATTTTTGCCATTTGTACCTAATTAGCATAGTGTTTTAGTCTTCTAGGTCTTACACTTGAACAGCATTGTAACAGTGTTGCCTTTTCCAACCTATCAGGAGTGTGACTCACTGCGAGTGACGACGTGATCACATGCTTTGATTATCTATCTTTTTGAGCAGCGGTACATCTGCGTGTGCAGTCCATCATGTGTGGCGGTTTATCGTTGATGTTCATCATATGCTGATGTTTGTCATGTCAGCTTTAATAATGGGATGTGTCGCTTTGCGTGTCAAGTGTTTTTGGTTACAAATGAGGTTGTTTGTGTCTGTCCGCACTGTGCTAGTATGTGTGTCACTGAACTGTCCTCCGTGTGTGTGTGTGTGTGTGTGTGTGTGTGTGTGTGTGTGTGTGTGTGTGTGTGTTATGAGTGCTATAACTCAGCGAGGCAGTGACACTCCTCTGTGTTTAATCCTGTCTTCCAACCCCCCAGTGAGCCGTCACTGCTGCAGGGAAGACAGAACATCGGCTCACTCGCATCATTCACACATCTCACACACAAACACACATTTTTATCCCCCCACAAAACATCCACACTGGACTCACATGTACAAATGAACACACACACAGACAGCAGGACTTTATACCAAATATCTTACAAGCCAACTGCCTATTACTCAGCCACATACAACTTTATTTGCTGCCGTTAAGTGAAAACGCGGAGAACATCACTCACGAATTAGGTCTAGCCTGTAGCATCTGTCAGAATGGCACCACTGCTGATATTTTACACCTTCCACACAATGGTTTTATTTTTTTTTCTTGCACAGAAGTGATTCTAATCACGGCAGCACTCTTTTTGAAGACATTTTGTAAGTGCGGCATCCACCAGTCCAGTTCAGGGTCGAGGTGAGGCTGTGGGAGAGAATCAGGGGTGGAGTCGAGGGGTGTGTGGAAGAATTAAGGGTGAGACATCAGGGGGCGTGTGTTTGCTTAGCTTTGATGTGGGGCTAAATCAGGGAGGCGCAGGGCCTTGCCCAATGTTTGCACTCTTTAACACATAATACCCTTCTCCATCTCTCTTTCTCTCCCTCCATCCCTGCCTCACCGCTTTCACGTGCACAATGAACACTCAGCCGACTGAAACGCCTGTTGACCGTTCCGACCTGTCGGCCGAGTAACTCGAGGGGAGGGGGAGAAGAAAAGTGGGAAAGCGAACGATGCAGGACGGAGAAAATGAGGGGCTCATTGGAAAAAGAGAGGGAGAGATGAGTTCAGCAGTGGAGAGAGTGGTGTGGAGTGGGATTATGGGTTTGGAACTGGGATAAGCTGTGATGAATAGCTGGGGTGCGAAGAAAATCTCCAGAGAGCTCTCAGTGAACATTATCACAATATTAGGCTCACAGTCCCATATGACCGGAAAGTCAGGATTCAGTCAAATCATTTAACTTTAGTGGAAATCACTGTACTCTATTTTTTGGATCATTTATAAATGTGAAAAATCATAGTTTGATGTGTGAAACAGACACTGTTTTTATTAGAATTGAACTGAACAAAAAAGTTATAAATATTTGAATAAATATATATGTATCTGGTAAACTTTAAAGTCGACAATTCAAAGTTAATAATTCCAACTGAGAAGCCAAATATTAGCCCTGAGCCACTATTAGGGCAGATACTGAAAAAGAAGTTCTATTTCTGTTGATTACACTTTTATTGTTAAATATTTAAATGGAGGAATGGCATCTATTGCAGTGCTCCCATAATGACAACAACACAACAATGTTAACAAATCAGAGGAGCTGTAGTCGTCATGTTCTGACGACAACAAGACATGATGGTGTCAAAATACTGGAATTACATCTAAGGATGTGTTTTGACATTAAATTAATAACGTGTCTGACCTGCAACAACCACATTTTTTTCAGTTTACTGGCGAAAGGAAATATGTGTCAAATACCCACCCACTTTATATTGTACGTGATAATGTTTTGCTTATTGTCCTTTACCACTGATGCTTGATTTGATCCTCTCTTTTGTAAGTGGCTCTGGATAAAAGCATCTGCTAAATGCATTGTAATAGAATGTAATGTAAATATACATTTTTTCTTCTTCAGTGCTGTTTGTGAATGTGAAAGTGAATTTAGTGACTCCACATGGTATGAAACGGGGCACTTATTACTATATTACACTATATTAGATTTAATACAGCTATGGGAAATGTTAAAGATGAAGTTGTGTAGTTTTACAGGTGTACTGTTAGCTTTGCATCGAAGCTTGTACAGTAACAACCAGCACTTTAGCGACTTCTCAAAGTGGACCGAGTCTTCAGAATCCATGTAGTTCTACACAAGCAGCTGTTGCTCTTCAATATCTGTTAATATTGGTTAGATTTTATTTTAAATGATCATCTAAAGACAAAGAAAACAATTGATAATGCTGTCATATACCACATGAACACTTCATACACCCATATCCATACATGAGGTCCATCTAAACAAAACATTTACATTTCAGTTTATATTTCAATTCTATGTATTCAATATTTACATCATGTGTTTATGGAACATTTTAAAACAATGACATAAGTTTCAGAAAAACAGAAAGTCCCCATCAGTGCAGTCGAACCCTGCGTCTGGCATATCGCTGACCCCAGGTGTGCACCGGGTGAGGAGGGGTCAAGTGAGGTCCAGCGTCTGGGCCAGGTGGTCAGATTCATGGATGGTCAGTTCAGCTCGGGTGTCTATTATATCACAGACGAGTCGGAAGTGTCTGCTTCCTGTGTCCCCTCCAGGGCAGGATGGGAAACTAACACCAGCAGCGATACCAGTCACCTGTTGGTTCAGACTGGACACGACTGGACGGTGAAGGGTACCAGGCTCCTGTTAGCCTCGTAGCAGCTAAACCGTGGATACTCATTCACTAAATACTTTACGCATAAATATTGCATCTCCTTTGGACTCACATTTACAAAAAATAATTTGAAATAAGTCTTTCATATATTTTTTAGAACCTCATTTTCATGTATTACTTGATTATGTTTTTGTCCTGTCAAGCATCATTTTCATCTTAAGTTGTTTATGTGTCTTTCTTGTGTTTTTATGACTGAGGGTTCTTCAAAACATTTCACATGACTTTGATGAGGTCAACATTTCATTTTCTTTTTTTTTTTTTTCATTTTTATCGTTTATTTTGAGCTTGTGCACTCAAAGTACAATACTTATTTTATGCCTTTCATTATATGCACACAGGTAGGCATAAAGAATTTGCTGTAAACACTATATACATAGAGAATTTTATGCATAAACAATATGCATAGAGAAATATACATTGAGAAGTATACATAGAGAAATATATACACACACAGTGGTTGTAAACATTATGTGTACACACTATACATAATAAATGAATATATATGGCAATTCTCTATTCAAATACAACCCTAGTAGCTTGAAAGGGAGTGAGAAGAAGTAGAACTTATTTACTCCCACCACCAGTTTCACTACTTAAACATGTATACTTGCAGTTATATCAGAGAAATTAGTTGTATACATAAATTAGTACAAATGAAATAAAACAAAAATCTTCAGGAAAACATGCTTGGTCTATCTTGATTTGTAAAATTATTTCACATTCTTATGTATTTTACTCACTCAACCCAATAAAATGACCTTGGTGAGCCACTGTGGGTCCTGACCACAATGCAGCGCTACGTCTTAAATGTTTCTTAGCTCAAAATGAATGCTCTGCAGTTAAGAACTAACTTTGACATCACAAGTGCAGAAGGATTATTACATGTGATTATGTCTTATTGAGTGTAACAACTTGAAAAAAACAGACATAAACTTTACGTTTGACAAAATCGGGAAAATCAGAGCGGTAGTTAATGATGTTCAATGTAGAGATGTCTGTTATGACTGATGCCCTTGAGAAGAGAACATGTGCTTTATAATGTTCAAACAGCAGCCACATAATTAACTCACACTTAGGATACAAATAGTCTTTTATTTAGAGAATATATTGTTTGGATTGTTCCAAGATTGAATTAAGAAGTCTGTAAGTTTGTGATTTTTGGCCCAGTCTTTTAAAATTGGAGTTTAACCCAATTAACCCTTGCATACCGAAATTAGTGTGGAAACTCTCCTCCTAAATGTCCAAAATAAAGTTAGCCACTTGATCATCAGTTGATTAGTAAAACTATCAACTGTTTTCCAAAGCTCATTAGTTTTAACACCACCCTTTATAATTAAATCTGCTTCTTTCATCTTTTTAGCTGCACTTTGCTCCTTTCATCGTCTCTTCCTCCTCCTCTCTGGGCCTTCCTCTCTTTATCCCACCGTGTTTACCTTTCCGATGCCATTAACCCTTTTCACACCGTCTCATTCCTTCACACAGCCGTGCCCAGCCTCGTGTGACCAGTTTAGGTTTGTGTGTGTCTGTATGTGTCTCGGAGGATGCATCCATGTGTTTGTAGAAGTGCTTGCAAGGGTTAGAGAAGAGCCCTCTGTGGGTCACGGCCCCCCCTGCTGCCCCCAACAACAGTGATACAGTAACAAAAGGGGACCCCCCGATAGTCCTTTTTAGCCCCTCAGCAAGGTCAGACACAAAGACCTGGTCAGGCTGTTCTCACAGGAACACACATGTTCCCTGAAGGCAACGCAAATTGCTGCAGAAACAGTCAAGTTAATGGGGAAAAAAAGCATGTTTTTGTCAACTTCGTAGAATTTGCTGATGTTTTGCAAGTTAACTGTAGTGTGTTTTTGGTTTATGTATCAATCCTGTACTGATTCTGCCATTTTTCCAGGGATTTGAAGTTGATTTATCATTTTTTTCAACAGAAGATGAATCAGCAGCTGTTATGGAGATCCATTATTCTTTTGATTAGTGGAGGAAAAAAATGTTAAATGTTTATTAGCATTCACTGATACATTTATAGCTGCTGCAGTCTGTTGTGGAATGCAAGATGGTTTATGTTATCACATACCGATTGTGGTAAATGTCTAAATCAGTAATAAATGTATTAATCTTTGTAAAGTAAGAAAAACTTAAATATGTAACGGTGACTGAACATCAGCATCTGCAACTGTTGACTGTCATCAGGAATTAAGATGCATTTACTGAAGGCAATGGCTAAAGTCAATCTACTGTGTTTTATTAGAGGTTGTTCAAGGATAATGGGATTGAAAGAGTTGAGACAATTTACTTTTTTTCTTTGTTTGTCATAAGTGGGACTACATGACAAAAGAAAGATAAATCAAACCCGATTTTTTTATTTTTTATTTTGTGGCTCTCTGCCACAAATTTCATTTTCGATGCATTCTTAATAGGTGGTAAGTTAGTTAAAGCACAATGAATTCAGTAGCGGGGAAAAAATATTAAACCATCAAAAGTCATCGAAAACAATAGTTATGCAATCAAGTACCAACTCATGTGTATCATGTGACTAAAACACAGAGAAGAAAGCATGGAATACCTAAAAGCACTGTTTTTATCAGTACAATGCCATAGATATTAATGTAAGAACTTATGATGATGTTGATGTTAGTTATTATCAAGAAAACCATGGAAATTGGATAGATATCAATTCTTAAATTTAACTCTTATGAGCTATATTTGTTGTTGTCATTATATTTGTCCAAACAAATTTACCTTTAGTTGTACCAGGCACTAAAATGAACAAGAAATTGAAGAAAACATAGGCTGGTCTAATAATATTTCCCACGACTGTATGCTTATAATGGAAGAGTTATGAAAGATTATTATTACTGTTCTTAAACAGTCCATCAACTGCTGACAGATTGTCTTGTTAATACATATACAGCTGAGCTTTATGACTAACAGCCCAAGATGAGAGAGACAAATACAATTAAAAAGGAATAAAGAATAAACATCTCATATCTAACAATAAATGTATGTATACATGATGCTATTACCAATACTAGCACAGTCTTATTAAATTACGGTAATTAAATTAACATTAATAGGCATATTATGAGAACATCCTTCCATGGTGGTTTGTGCTGAAATATGTTTTCCCAAACAGGGCTGTGACATTTCACACTATCAAAAGTTCTTGGTCATTCTACTGTTAGTGTCCACCCCCAACTGTCCCATAGAGAAGAAACTCATTTTCGAAGCACCGATGTTTGTCTGTTAGTTTTGTCGAGTGTAGCTGCTTTAAAAACAGACCCCCCCCCTTATCCCCCTATGAATAACCATTTACTCCATTTAAGCCGTTTCAGGCCTCTTGGTCCCCTGCCATAACCATTTAGCTAAAAATGATCCATCACTCCCTTCCAGGCTGCATTACATAGTCACAGGTTTAATGACAGCCAGCAGCGTACTGGCAGGGTTCATGTTTCGGCCATCGCCCTCGTTCTCTCTGTCCCAGTCGGCACAAACTGGCCGGCTAGCTTTTGTGCGTATTCATGTGCATGTCTGCGTCTCAATGTCAAAGCCATCGCTCATGTTCACGGTGGCAAATGTAAAGTGTGTTCTGTAGACAGAGAGACGGTACCTGGAATGTCCGTTGGGTCACAGTGAGTGGTGTTGCCGAGGAACTCTGTGTTTGTTCTATAAGGCGGTACGCTCCAATGACAGACTACACACACAAGCACCCATGCTAACACACAGACCCCCCAACGGCGCCGGAAACGGGCCCGACCCCTGCCCCTTTCAGTACGCTCACATATGTACATGTTACAAGACAGGCAAGTGTGTGTGGAGGAGGAAAGAGGCTGCTGGAGTGTGACCACCATAACACGGAACACAGAGATAAATCAGATGGAGATGGTTTAGAAATTAGATATTTGCGTCTGCGTTTGATTGTGTTCAGATGGAGAAACGTAGTAGTGGAAACAAGATAAAATCATGTCATGTTGGAAGCTTCATCCCAATGGGCAAAACGTACTGTCAATAGTAGGAGGTAAACTCTGGAATAACTTACCCCTCCCATTAACCCTTTCATGTATAGTGGTCACTACAGTGGACAGCTATCCTACAGCCATTCAAGATTCAAGAAGTTTATTTGCCATTTGTGTATAACACATAGGAACTTTTTTGCGGTCGTTCTAGAATCAATAAAACAAGGACACAAGACAGACATATAATTCTATTAAAAACAACTAAAAACTATACACAACCATATAAAAAACATATATATATATAAAAAGTACATAAAACCTTATATAAAAATCCTATGAGAACTATTTAAAAACTCAGGAGACAATAAATACAATAAATACAAAAAATTTAAATAAAATACACTGCAAGGAGGAAGAGGTTGTTTTCTTGTATATTCATGGATTTTGTTGCTTTAGTTCCATTTCAGCCGACACAATGGACGCTTATACATCAACATATATGCTGCAATACAATTACTGTAACTTTGCTGTTCTTGATAAACCTGACCTGCACTAACATGTTTTAGTGCAAATCAATTCCTAACTATTATTAGACTGTAATTAACAGTTTTCTTAAATGTTTTTTTCTGTGCATATTATCTCCATGAAGTGAGTAATAACTAGTATTAGAGTATGTTAAAATATGAGAAAACATCAGATTTAGTGGCATTTATAACATTTTTTATTTTACTGTCTGATGGCGGTTTTTAAAATACAAATTTTTTAACTTAAATTAAATGCATAGGGTCCAGCTGAGTGGATATTTATGTAATTCCATGGAAAATAGATTCATGAAAAAAAGTCAAATGCGTTGATTTTTTTATGCCTACAGAGGAATAACAACATACAGGAAATAAATATTGACTGAGATTCTCATAATTTGTGCATGAAAGGGTTAAGAGAGGTTCAAACACAACACTTTTAAAACTCACTTAAAACAGTGGCTCTTAGAAAACTAAAGATGCACTTTTAAAATGGCATCCATTTCATCACCCATACACTTTCTCTGTTAAATTGGATTAGTATAGAGGTGAATGAATAGGCTAATACCCCTGCGATCATCCTATATCTGTTGGTTTTGTTTGTTTTGATGCTGTCTGTCATCATTATGTGTATTTTTAAATTCTTAATTGGTCGTGAATGACTGCTGTATCAGTGTTTTATGTTTTGTTCTGTCACCTGCCTAGGGACTGTAGATGAAAAGTAGTTATTTTTACTAATTCTGGCATATTTACATGGGTGTATTTTTCGAACAGCAAATTTTCATGAATATGCATGGTCCTTATCAAATAAATACCTTATTTTTCGGACTATATGTCGCACTTTTTTTTATAGTTTGGCTGATCCTGCGACTTATACTCCAGAGCAACTTATAGTCCAAAAAATACGGTAAATAAAATAAATGTCAGCTCATCTAACTGAAGGAGACAATAGGTGGCGTAGATGCATCATTATGGATCTGATGAATGATTTTCTATGAGTCTTTACTGTTCATGTATCCACAAAAACACTGGATTAAAACAAACAAAAAAACTTTTCAACCAATCCCCATTCAGAACTGGGTTTCAGGTTGTATCCTGCCTAATCTGGTAATCAAGTGTTGTCAAGCCATATGTTTTTTCAATGGCAGATCATATAGAGAGCAAGGTGGGTGATATATACGGTCACTATCATAATATTATGTAATAGTAGTAACATATGAGACACACATTTACACCTAAATCAACATTTATTATTATTTCTTTGTTTTTGTTAAAGTAATCTGCACTGTTTGCTGTACAGAATCTTATCTACAATTAGGGAAATTACTAAAATGAACATAGTTTCAAGGGACCTAACACATAGATATTGAGAGCCAAAATTAATCGTAACAGAATAACCCACTAACAGAGCTAGTTTTCTGCTATTATGGCTTGACAACGGTTCTTACAAAGCACTACATTTGAGTCTTTTTCCTATGATGTCTGTGTCTATACTGTAAGTGAAGTGACATTTATTTATCAGAACGCCACCTCTGCCATTTTGAGCTGGAAATTATTATCCAAAAAGTACAGTTTCACCTTTTTGCTTCTCTTTTTCTTTAGCAGCATCTCTTTGTTTCTGAGACATTTTCAAACGTATCAGCAGTCATTTAAGAAAAAAATCTGACTGATATTATCAATTATCTGAAAATTGCATTTAATCTGGTCTTTCATTACATTAGACTTGACTGTTGGATAAAAATCCCACAGAGCAATAGCAGTAGTTAATTATATGCATTCTCTTATTTTATTCATTTATTGTTCAAAAAGATATTGGTAACATTATGAATAGAATAGAAGTACTTAATTTATCCCAAACTGGGAAATTTGGTACCAGTTTGGGTTCAATAAAGTACTTGCACCCTGGTAATAGTAATTTTTAAGGAAATGTTGATCTTTTTTCAGCCTTAAATCTCTTCAAATAATGAATTCTGACTAAAATGTTTGACATAATTATATATTGTAAAAATGTATATAATTGTCTAAAAATAGTGTACATTATTGTGCATCTTTTTGGTGTTTTTCAGTGTGGTGAAGGTTCTTTTGGAAGCCGGTGCTGACCCAAATGCTGGAGACCACTTCAACAACGTATATGACACCTCACGGGAGAAAGGCATCCACTCCCTTGAAGGTAAAAAAAAAAAAAAAAAAAAATTCACTTGGTGACTGTGTGTGCATTTGTCATGCATGTAAATATGTGTGTGTGTTTGCTATATTACACATATGAATCCTAAATGTAGAACCAGATATTACGCGGCATTACCATTTGCATAAAAATGTGCATATATGTACACGTTTTATCTTTTCTGTATTATTTATTTTATATGTTCTGTGACAAGCAGCGTGTGTTTTATTTGTTTTTCTTATGAGCTGCACACGCACAGTTGCACGGTAACACACATGCAAGATGGCACAGTCTCACACACACATAGACACACACACACACACACACACACACACACATACACACACACACACAAATAAGACAAGACACGCTCCATTGTACCCCCACCTCCAAATCCTC
>JAPTGZ010000006.1:18942834-18953596 GCA_029814645.1 Fowleria isostigma
CACACATAGACACACACACACACACACACACACACACACACACACACACACACACACACACACTTTAACCCCCCCCACCCCCCCTCCGCCAGTCTGTGTTGGGTTTCTGCAGACATATTTATATGGGATATGTATATTGCAGACATTTATATGGCTGTCAGGTTTGGGTCCACGTGGGGCCGGCGTAGCGTGGGGAAGCGTTTCCCAGACGCACACTGATGGATGGGCTAGGGGGGCCTGTGCGACGCTTTATTGGGTTAGCTATGATTATCCCGCCCTATCTCTCTTCTCTCTCTCTCACACAAACACACACACACACACACACATACACACATGCGCCGCAGAGAGACGGTCACGAAAAGAAAGAAAAAGAGTGGGAAGGATCGGGGAAGGGGAAAGACTGATGAAGGAAGGGAAAAGGAATGAAGGAGGGCAGCGAAAGTAAAAGGGGAATAGGAGGAGGTACGAAGGGGGTCAAGATGGAAACAAAGAAAAAAGATATTTAGATGTTGATAGCAGGGAGGGCAGGATGGAAGGAAATGAGTGAGATGATGAGGGAGAAGGAGGAAAGGAAGTCAGGAAATGGATGAGACAAAGTTAGTGGGATACAGGGAGTGGGGAGGGAGGAAGAGGGTGCGAGTGATGAAAGGAATTGATGGATACTGAGGAGAGGAGGAAGGAGGCGGAAAGATAAAAATGGATGATGAAGGAGTGGCACAAGATGAGTGCTCTTATGAAAAAGAGACGTAAGGAGAGAATGATGTACTAGCTTTATTATTTGTAAGGAGCAGTGCAAAGAGAGACCCTAAAAACCAACTCCCATTATTCCGATGATGTTGGACAGTTCAAGCTTAAATCTGTGAAAATGAACAACTCTTCCACAGCTGAAAACAGGAAAGGCAATTACATAGACTGCAGTGGTGGAGGCGCTCTATCGTCTAGATATAGAAATGTCTGTAGATAAAATGTAAGGGGGGAAAAAATAGCAATCCTGACTTGATTTGGTCAGAAATTCATCAGGAGACCTTGTCTTTGAATCTCAGACTGAAGTTGTGTTAAAATATTCACACACATCCTGATGTTAGGAGAAAGCAAGAAGGCTCTGACTAAAAAAATGGCTTAAAAGAGACACACCTACTATCAATGACTGGATTTATGTTGTTCACGGATTTTGCATTATGGAGAGAATTACATTTAAAGTGAGATGTAAAACTGATATCTTTTCTGACAATGGGTTAAAATGGCTCACCTATGTTTCAACTGTAAGACCTGAATTTGTATAACAGTAAATTTATATAGATATGAGCTTATTGATGTATGTGTGGACTCATGTTAGTTGAATATTAGACCCTCCCCTTGCTTTTTGTTCTATAATTGTATGTATTTGTGTTGTTTTTCCTCAAAATAACAATTAAAAACAACAAAAAGTCTCCAACATCAGATATTTTTTTACTTTAAATCCACACTCCAACCACGTTTCTTGTTAGATATGTCATTAACCAGTATCTGTTCTGTTTGTGTGTCCTTCATGTTGCTCTTTGTGACAGTTCTGGTGTCCAGAGAAGACGAGTTTAGTCACAGACTCAGCAGCCGCGCTGGTTTCCGTGGCTGCACGGCGCTTCACTACGCCACACTGGCTGATGACACGCGCACGGTTCGCATGCTGCTAGAGGCCGGTACGTTACCCACCACCACTATCCTGATGTTGATATAACCTGTATCTGTAGACACTCAAGTTTCACAGTAAGTTTGTAGTTTGGCTTCACTGATGTATTTTTTTTTTATAGAAAATAGAACACATGAACAATTATCAGATAATTATCTAGTCAGTGTTATGGACCTCACTATATTCATATGCATGTTTTGTTTTTATTTTCTGTCTCATAGATCAAAATACAGAGGACGGGAATAAAACAGTATTAATGCAAACCACTGCTTATATTAACCATGATGCCTCTCGAGTTGTAAAATACAAGTGTCATGTTGACTCTAAACTAGTCTCACTGACCTCAATGGAAAGGAAAAGTCCAAGTGGTTTATGAGAATCTGTTAACTTCTGGAAATTAGACTTTGATTATTTATGACCTTGGCCAAGGATTTCTCAGTTGTGCGTTTGGTGACTACTTGACAGATTTCTATTAAGTTTGGCTGGATTTAATCTGGAATTGAGTCTAATTTATAACTGAACCATTCAAGTCAAAGTCCCATTCATATGTATTATAGAATAGAATAGAATAGAATAGAATAGAATAGAATAGAATAGAATAGAATAGAATAGAATAGAATAGAACAGAACAGAAGTACTTTATTAATCCCAAAATGGAAAATTGGGTTATAACAGCAGCAGTATGACAGGAAAAACAACAAAAGAATAGAATATAATATAATATATGCAGTAAATATTTTTAAAGTGAGGAACAGCAGCAAAACTGAAATGAGCAAAATAGGTGAAATAAAATATAATTGCTGGATAACATGTGCAGTAAAGTGCCTAGTGGATATGTTATTGTGGTTATGATTAGGTTTGACATCAGGTGAGTTTATTGTACAGTGAGATGGCATATAGGAGGAAAGATTTCCTGTGTGTGTCTATTTGCCAGCAGAGCTATAATAGTGTTTTGGAGAATGTACTCCGCTGTCTGTCCAGTGTGTGGTGGAGAGGGTGCTCCTCATCATCCATGATAGAGATCAGTTTCTTTAGCGTCCTCCTCTCCACCACGGACTCAAAACTGTCCAGCCTCAGACCGATCACAGAGCCATTATTCTTTAACATGTATGATTCTGTACAGTTTATGAACTCATTGGTACCAACATTACCTTCATGCTGAGTTTTTTACCTTCGTCTAAACCAAATGACTCTCATTGTGTTTGTGCTGAAGGCAGCGTTTGCTCCACGAGCTTTTAAAAGCTTCACATGTATCACCACCTTAACGCATCCACCCCCGAGTTATATAAACACTATTACAAAGCTCATTTGGAATTGATCACTTGTTCTTACCCCCTGTGTGTTCACGCACATTACACTCGCACCTGTCGTTGACTCAGCGCCACCAGTGCCTCAACACACACACACGCAGACACACACGATTACACACTCATAGACCCTAGGGGCAGAATATCCCCCTCAGTTTCCAGGCGAGGAGCTCTTAAACAAGCTAGGCCTAGTTGAACTGTGACCTCCACTCAGAACATGCCCTTGGGGTAACTCTACAACCAGGCAGGATGTGTGTTTCTGTGTGTATATGTGTGTGCCTCTACTTTCAGCCTCCATTTCATTAAAATATTCATATATTCATCCACAATGCTTTTATCCTATTGATATTTGTCCAGTTATACACCTTCTCTGTGAAAACTTAGGGCAGTGTGGTTGTTGCTATTTGGCTTTATCTTTTCCCTGTTATCTAAAATGCATTTTTTAGATAAAACAGCACACACACAAACAACACACACACCGGCATTAATGTCTTGTTTATGTTTATGATGGATGGTACATCCAAAGCTTCGTCTGCCTGTCTCTCCTATCTCACCCCTGCCTCCGTAAGCACTCCGTACGCTTAAACAAATCACCTCTTCTAACTCAATCAAATGTTCTGCAGACGCATTTTTGAATTAAAAAGGTTAGAAATTTCACAAAGCAGAGACATTTGTTTTAAGACAATCAGATTAAAGATGGAGTAGGTTGTTACTTGCAGGACTGGGCTGTTGCTGCGTTGGCGCCACCATCACATTCAATAACAGTCATGACATCACGTACTTTCAATCACAAACACCATGCTGTCCATGTGCATCAGCATAATAGGACGAATACTATAGTAGCACTCATAATTAAAGACATTTGTACAATTTTAAATGCTTGCTTGTGTCATTCAGAGCCAGCAAAAGCGCACACATTCTTGACTTGCATAGAAGTAGAAATATAGTTAAAGTGTAAAACTTGATGTATTGGTTTAACTTAAGCAGAGACTCAGAAAATAATCAAAGTAGCCCTTTGACAGAAATTTCTACCTGTTCTTTTTGTACAAAGCTGACCGAACCCTACATCACATCAATATAAAATGAAGACTATGAAGTCAGGGTGTAACAAAATTTTGTTGCATGAAATTTCACGGAATAAAACATGGCAAAGTAAAATTCAAAGACACACCAAATAAAAATCAAGTTTTAAAAAACGTTTCAGTAACACGAAGGGGCACAGCGCACTGAGACTAGTGATTCTGACCCTCTCACTGACTTTAGCAGCGCTCTCACTTCATGTGAAAATGGAGAAAGACAAGAAAATAGTGGACGCTAAGGATGCAACGGGAAAACCATTTACCGTTTGGTCCGCCGTGCATGGGACAATTTGCTGCAGCCGCAGCTTGTACCTCTCTCTCTTCTCTCTTTCTGTCAATACTGGGATATACACACAGTACATCAGAAAAATAAGCATGATGTATGATTTGCATACACCACTAAGACAAAAGTTTTCTGGACATTGTCATTTATGTTTAAGAAATAGTAAAAAAAAAAAAAATAGAACCAGTGAGATTCGTAAATTGAATTTGTTTTCATTCTTTCTTTATAATATGTAAATATGTAATATGCAAAACACACCCACATAGTCACACTGTCCAACTTTTGCAGTCAAACTGTTTTTCAACAAATTCATCACCTTCATCAGGTGATTTTCTTTGTTCATATCGTGAGTATTTTGTATTGTATTTCGTATCATGAGATGACTATTTCATTACACCCCTACAATGAAAAATTGTAACTTGACATGAAAAAAGAAAACAATATGCATTAACTTTACTCCAGTGTGCAATTCAGCTTTCATTGTCAGTAACAGAATTCAAAACATTGAATTTTTTTTTTTCTCACAGCCCAGTCTCTTTTCTTGTTTGTTCTTTTCACCTTCTTTGTCTTTTTTGTCTTATTGTGTTTGTGGTATGTGATATATGCTGATGGAACCACAAAGGGATCATAAATGTCCCATTTTAGGTTGTTGGAATGTGTGATGTGATGTGAAATAAAATATATGATTATTCCACTTAAATGCTTTAATTTATAAATGAATGTGTTTTTAGAATGTAAGCAGTGGAAAGAACAGATGTTTGCGTTACTTTAAAGGTAAAATTTAAAGTATTTGTACCTTGTTTCATCATCCTTATCCCAGGCTTAATATTATATTTCCCACTCATTTCCTCACCGAGTTCATTTTTAATACATCATCATCATCACCAAACGTCTGGAGGACATGTGCGTTGATTTAGCCGTGTGCATTTTCCCATCATTTGTCCACATATGTGCACAGTGTGTCCATTTTTGTATAAAATTATGTGTGTCCTGTAGCTACGTTTATTTCCCCTGTGTTTGTGTGTGTCCGTGTAACTCTAGTAGCCGTGGGTTTGCTCTTTTGGCCTTAGCCGGCACTGGACTCACACTTCCATCCATCACAGTCTCCAGGCCCACCCTCAGGCTCCTCCTCGGCCCACAGTCCCTCACTTCTACCTGCAGAGGTTCTCTAGCTTCTCCCCAGGCTCCGCATCAGGCCCCGTGGCCACAGGCACTCGGTAATGGACAGCTCTGTAGGTGGCGGGAGGCCAGAGGAGACACACATGCTCACAGATGCACACAATTCAGAAACAAGGACACACACAAAGACCAGCAGGGGCTCTCTCCCACCAGCTGCAGTGAAAGAGAGGGAGGAGGAAATAGGAAAGAGGAGGGTCTTCCTAATAGGCATAACTAAAGCACTCCTAATGAAGGGATCCTCCGTATGCAAGGGTGTGTGTCCGAATGTTCAGCTGGGATATGTGTGTGTGTATGTGTGTCTGTTTGTGTGAGTGTCGTTAGTGTTGATCCTGTTATAAAGTGCTATGGCCCAGAGGGTCGGCCTGATATTAAAGCCCTAAATGATGCTATTTATTATGTCGTGTGTCTTGTGTGTGTTTGTGAGTGTGTGGGTGCTTTATTGCTTTCCTCCTTGATGTTTTCGGTGGTGGTGGTGGTGGTGGGAGGCGGCCTGGGTGTATTGTTGTCAGGATCAATAGTTTTGTGAGCAGGTCACAAAATTTAGGGAGTTATCGATAATCATCACAGTGATTATTAGTCTCTGCGGTCACTGCTCCGAGCAATACAACGAAGCCAGCAGCACCTGTATTGATTACATGCTGTACACTAAGTATGGCAGAAAAACTTTTGACGATTTAGTTTGTACACTTACAGATTTGGGCTACAGAGGCAGTTTTCTTTTGTTTTTGTCGCAGTTAATTACTATTTTGTTGTGTTTATATTCTTGTAAATCAGTGATATTTTATACCAGCTTGTTTTTGAGGCAACTCTTATTGATCCTAACTAAAGTGTCCCAATTTATTATGTTTCTCGTAATTAAGTGAAGGTTTTGGGCATAATTGAGGGAAACTTACAAAAACCGTACACAAAATGAGTGAAAGTTGGGTTTTAAAAGGTGGTTTGAGTAGAAACCTTCACCACCCTTTAATTTTATCAAAAGGATAGTAAAAAAAAAACTTTGGACCCAAAAACCAATGATTAAGACGGAATCACATGAATGGAGGGAAAAACAAAATAAATCCAAAACGGCACAACTCAGACAGACAGACAGACTTTACTGGTCATTCCAGATTTTTACATCAGAAATGAAATGTCTATGCAGTTGGCTCAGCAGGAAGCAGCAATAATTACAAACAGGCACTAAATAAAAAGGATAATATTTACAAGATGGAAAAAAAATCACCTATGTATAAAAACTATGGAATATGGGAGATAGAATAAAAAAATAAATATGTAGGTTTTCTCTTTAAAACATTGAATACAGTGAGATCAAATGGAGATGTCGTCCCCTGTGATCACACCCAAAAGAAAGGAAGAAACATGTGGATGATATGATGTATCACAGGGTCAGTATTTATTACTGCTAACCAAGGAGAACAATAACTAGTGGGTTTTTTTGGATCTCTTATACTGTATATTTAAGAAATAAATACAAGAGGTTTACGAGTAAAGGCTAATAATAATAAAAGTAGTAAAAATTAAGTATTTTGGTTTCAGTTGTCCCACTTGAGCGCACTAGATTGTGGGGAAGAATGCAGAGTTTCTCCTCATTTTTTAGGTGCGGGGGGGTGTTCACTCAGAGACACAGCTGCATCTGAATTCAGTACATTATTTATAAATTAATTTAGCTGATTTTTTTTTTAGGTATTGCAATAAAAATGTGAAAATGCTTAATATTGGATTCAGTAATCATCTAGGTTCATCATTTGTCACCCTCTAATGTGTTAAGCTGTAGTTATAATTCATAAATATAGATCTAAATACAGAGCACCGCATCTGCTCCAACAGTAGAATGTAAAGATGTTTAGTAAAGTGTCCCCTTAAAGCATTATTCAGTGTGTTTACTATGTTAAAGTAAACACAGGAATGGGATCATTTGAAGTTTTTAAGTTCTGACACTGTGCATCTGAACAATACCCGGTCATTCATGGTGTTGTTGATTACTATGCCGTAAGTATTGATTTCAAAATATGAGGGTGAAGTTTTAGCCACAGTAAAACTAACCCTAAACTTGATATTTGCATGTGTTTGTAGTACAGTAGCTCTTACTCCTGTATCTTTATATCTTGGCTAAAATGTACAGTGCTGTGCGGACATCACAGGGCAACATTAGGTTTCTTTGTTTAACAAGGTTATAATGATCAGTTTCTGGGTCAAGAACTAAAATGACATGTATTTGTGACCTCCTGTGCATCTAAAATGTCTAGATCTCTTGCAAAGACATTATGAGAGTTACTTTATTAATCTCCTACTGTATTACACCAGGTTTTATCAAGACATGTGAGATGTTTCATATCATTTGGGGTACTTTTTATTGTTGTAAAAACAGACATCGCACCAAATACTTACTTATTTGCCTGTACACGCCAACAATTTTTTTTTTTTTACTAATTTTTTTTCTTCTGTTTTCAGTAGTGAGTGTATTCCTGATAAATATATATGCTTATGTGAAACCTGCAAAAACAGCAGAGATATAGTTGATGTTAGCCTTTAGCACAGTACTATGGAGTGTCCCTTGGTTTTGTCTCGGATGTAGCTGCAAATTTCACCTGTTCATGTAGAGGCACGTGTGTCTGTGACCGGATTGAGAGCAGTGGCACAGGTCAGGACACAAGGCACTGCTAACCATCCTCACTGACAAGCCCACAACTGTCCAGCCCTGGCACACTTCAGACATACTGTGACATTATGCCTCCACTCATTGATACTCTGACCCCTTTAAAATAGTTAACACAATTTTCTCCCGTTTAACCCCTCCTGCAGTGAGGAAGTGTGCGCCTTAGTGGCCCCCCAACCTGCATGAAACTGCAGGGTGTATAGATTGTATAATAATCCAGGATGTTGCTTAGCGGATATGAGGGTCAAAGTGTGCATTATTAGCACGCGTTGCAGATATGAAACCCCCTGCAGGGTCATTCCATGGCCCTTTTTCCTTCTCTGCAGTTGGCCTCAGTGACCCTTGAACCCATGTGACCTCTCACCTCCAACCTTACTCTCCTCATCGACGCTTTGACCCTCCTGCTGGGGCAAAGTGTGTGTACTTTTGATATAAGACAGATTTTAGTAACAAAAATAAAAGAGATGCAACTTAGTCATTCGATCTGAAGTTGTAGTAATTGTATGATTTTTGTTATAAACTGTAAATATCTATGTGTTTTTTCACTTCCAGGAGCGAACCCCCTGCAGACAAATGCTTTAGGACACACAGCACGGAGCTATGCTAAGGAAGGAGAGGTGGGAACAGTACTGCAGGAGTGGGAGGGCAAGGTACGACACACTCATCATCATACAAACACACAATATCCTTTCTCTCATACAAGCATGAACTTTAACTACTTCTGGATTGACCACGCAATTAAAATAACATAAGTCGCCATGCACACAAATGTTTAAACGTTGAAGGTGTTTCCTGTGTGTGCATGGCTCAGTGCTATCGAGGCAGCAGACATCTGGTGTCATCCACAGACACACACTCTTCAGGAGGTCTGTGTCCATCTGACTGACAGGCGTATTCAGGATTTGAAAGGTGAAAGCTGCTCCAGGTTAAATGGGGTTAAAAACCCACCAAAGAGATCATCACTGAACATCATCAGTGCTCATTTCTCCTGTGTAACTAAGGTTATAACCTTGTGTTTCAATATAAATGCTTATTTTCATTCATTCATTCATTCACTTTCCATACCCGCTTTATCCTCATTAGGGTCACGGGGGTCGCATGGAGCCTATCCCAGCTACTTAAGGGCGAAGGCGGGGTACACCCTGGACATTTCGCCAGTTCATCGCAGGGCTTAAATGCTTATTTTAACAAAGATTTTGCTGTCAAATATGCTGTTTATGGTAAAGGAGTTTTCCATTTTTCTGTTGATTATATTTGACATTATTCCACAAGACTGGTCCATATTAGCACTTACTGTATGTTGAAAAGTAAGGAAATGATACTTTCCCTACGTGGATTCATTGTCTTAGTTCAGTCATGTAAGTTAACTTCCAGAGCCCCTAACAGTTTCTTCTATTTGTTAAAAAAAAACAAAAAAACACTATCATCAATGGAGGGTCTAAAATCAGTGACTTCCGTATGGACATGGAATGCCAGAATACTAAGAACACGTTTCCTTGTCACATTAAACATTTAAAATGTGTGAATAACTTTCTCATATTGTATCAAAGAGAAACATTTTCATGCAAACATAATAATGGATTTTGCTGACACCTGTTTTCCACAATATCTAAATACAGGCAATAGATGATCGTACCCATGTGAATTTTACTTTTGGGACTATTTGGTGATATTGCTTTTTTTTTACTTAAAATAAATATAAGGTAAAATGTAAACATTATGCAATAAATTGTATTGTAATTCTTTATTTCTGTTACACATTAAAATTTTGGAAGACCGCAGCTTGACTATCCCAAGCATCTCTATTTATTACACCTTTTAAAAGTGCAAATGTTTAGGATGTTGTTACGTCATCTTAGAAAGCTTTTACTGAACTAACAAAATATTGTGTTCTGTTTTTCTGATGCTTCTTGATACTGCAGGTTTTTTGTGTTCTGATAAAAAAAAAAATCAGTTAAAATGTAATTGTATTAGATCACCCCGGTAGCCCTAGTGCCTGTTGGGTTGTCCTAGAAATCCACCAACCGAGGGTTAGTGACTCCACTGCTCAGCTCTGGGTATTTCACAGGTGTATGGGAGAAGTGTGGTCTAAATTAAACTTAAGTTAAACATAGTTTTTTTTTCCCGGTTTGACAGCAGGCCAGAGCTAAGTAAGATGAAGAGAGAGAATAAACAGCCTGCCTCCGGTGCAGGGTGAAAACCTGGAGTCTGATGAGACAAAGAGGAGAGGATGAATGAGTCACCAAGTGGCCCTAAGACAAGGCAAGAGAGAAAGAGAGAAGGGGACAGGAAAATCAGTGTTAAAAAGAAAGAGAAATAAGGAAAAGTAAAGAGAGTGGTGAAGATGCACCAGGTGGAATGGGGAAAAAGAGATGAAATCAGCATGGGAGAAGAAAGGATGGGCGTGGAAATACTGAAGGAGCACGCTGGAGCAGAGAGCTGCTGGGAAAATTAGAGAGTTGGTGACAAAGAGCGAAGGAAGTGCAGGGTGTCTGTTGGAAGGAACCATAAATGAACTAGTTTCACTCTAAAACTGATTATGTTTTTTCAAACTGATTATGTTTTTTCAAAGTGTGTAATGTTGATCCAGAT
>JAPTGZ010000006.1:18995866-19006819 GCA_029814645.1 Fowleria isostigma
TATTATCTCACTGAGAAATCCACACATTACTTTGAACTGCTAAAAATTATGTGACTGTAAATTCTGTAATTAGTAATATAAATATTAGGTAGCATTTTTTAATTTCTCTCACATTGCTTTGCAGATTTATTTCATTGCGGAGCCTCTGTCTGACAGACCAACACATCTATGAAACTATGAATCGACAGAAGCTCTAGTGAATGAGAAGTTATAGCACTACTCTGAATATTCTAATAAATCTACATTATGAAAGCACTATGTGACGACTTCAGTGATGTGGTTTCTTTTGGTGGGACACAATGACTGTGGGTTCAAAGTCACATTTATTTTTACGTTCCTCTCTTTGCCTTTCTTTACATTTGACACGTCTGCACCTCTGGGTTCATTTAATCTGTCTGTTTCTCCCAGTAGATCAGGGGTGTCAAACATGCAGCCCGCCAAAAGGTTCAATCTGACCTGCAGGGTGAATTAGTGAAATACAAAAATTACACTGAAGATATCAACAAACAGGGATATGGACTGAAATATGTGCCACCAGAAACTAAATTTGAATCATTTATATTTGAATTTCAATCGCTTAACTCCATAATTGCATTAAAAAACTGAATTTGAATCACACCATTTAAATTTGTATAGTTTAATTTGAATAATTTCATTGAAAAACTGGATCTGAATAGTATAATTTGAAATTGAATTCCTTAGTTCCGAACTGAAGTTGGACCTGAATGTAAGATTATGAAATCTAATTAAGTCACTGTGAAACTACATTTGATCCTCACTGAAAATTCAACTCTAAATCTTCAAATTCATTTCTCAAAAAATTCAATTTCACTTTATCTGGATGTCTGCCACAAGTAAATTGAAGTTGAATTGTGAGAACTGAATTTGAAAATATTATATAGAGTTGAATTTTCAGTGAGGGTCAAATATAGTTTCACAGACTTAATTAAATGTCATAATCTTACATTCAGTTTCAGGTTTATTGGACTTCAGTTCCAAACTAATTTCAAATTACGCTATTCAGATCCAGCTTTTTCAATGCAATGATTCAAATTAAACAATAAATATTCAAATTATGTGATTCAAATTCAGTTTTTTTTAATGCAATTATTCAAATTTAGTCAATGAAATTCAAATAGAAATGATTCAAATTCAGTTTCTGGTGGCACATAGGGCTCTGGAAAAAAAATTAAGAGACCACTGCAAGTTCCTCTGACATTAGCATGAATGACAAGCACACCTTATTCTACTTAAAGGAGTGATTTTTGTTCTTTTAAATAGAATTACGCATTTTAAAATATTTCCCCGTGGTCTACATAAACTGTAAATGTTATGCTTGGGTCTGAATTCTTCATTAATTCAACTCCACAGGTCCATCTTTAACACTATTTCTGAGTAATGATACCAGAAAGGTCATTTTGAGCGCTGGCCCTTTAAATGCAAATGAGCCATTTCACACCCCGCCCCCTCTAGGTTGTTGACGTGCTGCTCTGACTTATGTTTGTTAATAAAACCAACAACTGAACATTTTAGGTCATTGCCTTCAAGTTTGGACGTATGTTCAGTATGGACCACAGAAATGTTCACAGGAAGTCTTGACCTTATATGTGCAAAACCAGTTATGGATGTAACACATTAAGAAGGAATTAAAACAGGCTGTAGAAATCCACTCTATTTTTGCCCGAATGAATATAAAGCTAACTCTGCAGCACCTGGAGGGGTCACATTCAAACTTACTGAACTATTAGGGTCCAAAAATACACAAATAAATGAACCAAAGACTAATAAAGGTGGGTTTATCAAAATATGACTCCTTTAATAAATACCTGATCCATGTCTTACTTAAGGAGAAGTAGAAAACCCACTACTTTGGCCATCACTGTCTTCTTACAATATGACTAGCTGGGTGACAAAAACACTACTATTAATACTGAAAAAAGTAATTGGGATTCTCAGCTAGATCCATGAAGGTGTGAATGACGGACCACCAGATGAAGACCCTGTTATGGCCAGACCAACCTCCAGACCTGAACCCACTGTGAAAACTTCTGGAATATAAAATCAAGAGGAAGATGGATGGAGCTAAGACTTCCAACATGGCTGAGCTTCTTAAATTTCTATGTCAAGAGCTGCATAACGTCACTCAATAGAAATGGTGGAGAGAAAAGACATGAGAAAACTGTCATTGAAAATCAGGGTTATTTCACCAAATAATGATTTACCAACTTTTCCCAGGTTAAAACATTAGTACGGAGTTGTTTAGAAATGAATATGAACTTGTTTTCTTTACATTATTTGAAGTCTGAACACACTGTGTATTTTGACCATGTGTCGTGTTCTGCAAATTCATGCTCTAAATAACAATATTTTTATTTGGAATTTGGGAGAAATGTTGTTAGTAGTTTAAAGAATTTAAAAAAATGTTCATTTTGCTTATCTTACATACCTATAAATGTAAAAAAAACCCAAACAAAAACAAACTGATAATTTTGCAGTGGTCTTATTTTTTCCAGAGCTGTATTTCAGGCCAAACAAGAATTATAAAGTCAAACTACACAAAAGTGTTTACATTTACAGACTAGCCTTTTACAAAAAATGTGAATTGATAGCAATTTTAACAATATTCTGCCCATTATCGTCGATCCACTGTGATCTGTGTTTTAACAAACGTGTGAAAATGACAAGCTGAGCCAAAATAATGGCATAAATTTCTAAAACTGCACTTTTTTTCATAATAAATTTCATTTTATTAGTGTTTTTCACCATTTTTTAATGATAGCTTGTATATGTAAATATTTTGATCATGTAATTTTACTTTTTTCACACTAAACCACAGAAATTAGACATATATTTTGGAATTGACATTATTTATATATTATTATTATGTTATTATTTTACTGGATTGGCCAACTTCAGGTCATATTTAGCTGAACGTAATAATAAAAAAAATAGTCAATCTACAAAATAAGTAAAGTTATTAGACTTTAATTGAAAAAAAAAATACATGGAAGAGCATTAAGTTAACAACAAAAGAGAGGACTACATTAAAATAAAGGATAAAATGGAGTGTCAGAAAAAAACAACACAAAATTTCTTTATCACACACACACACACACACACACACACAAACACATACACAGTCTCGTCTCTCACACACACTCACCACTGCGAACACTGAAAAGCCAAAAAAAAAGGCTTAAATACACAAAAGATTTAAAATGTCTGAACGGCAGATCCTCATTCTCAGCATTACAGTTGTTTGGCTGTTAAAAAGATACAACACAATGACAAATACACCTGGACAGCACACACATGTTACATAACAGGTACTATAGCTGAGTGTTAGGATGGATGTGCGCTAAATAATTTATGTGGAGAAACAGTAAAAAGGAACAAAGTCAATCTGTTACATGTATGAATAAACCTGCTGCAACATCAGGCTCAAAAAGGATTTCATCTGAGAATATACTCACCAGATATTCTGACACTAAAAAATAAAAGCACATTAATTGAGTTTAGTGTGCCACTTTCAGCTTCTATAAAATGTTTAACCCTTTAATTAAGTCACAAAAGCAAGTTCAGGTGAGTAATTTAGCCGGATGAGGAGGAAAAAAACCGTCCACACCAGCGTCTATATAAACGAGTTTTTGCTTTTTGAGAAGGCAGGATTGAAAAGTTCGGACAGTGAAGGCAGTCTCGTTACGAACACTAAGAAGTCGACATACACCAGCTTGAACTACAACACATAACATCCCTGGACAGAACTATAAAGAAGAAGAAGTGATTTCACTGACTTGAAATTTCAGTTAACTATTGATGAGGTTCATGAAGTAGCAGCGCCATCTGCTGGTTAAATGAGAGAACAATAAAACCTGCACTGACAACATCTGTCCTGCAGAAAGCTGAGCTCCCACATTTACACCTTTTACCAACCGTCTCCCATGTGTACAAAATATGTCATTATCCGAAGAAAATAGGAACCAAATTAAACCATCGATATATAATTTAAAAATAAAAAAAAAAAAAAAAAAAAAAAAAGCTGTCTTATCTATGTTATTATAGACAAACGTTTTGGTGACAAATGGGTTTTCTAAGACAATGACAACATGTTGGCATGGTTACTCTTCAGCAGAATTACTCTTAATTATTTACTTGGCCTTGTTAATTAGTTCCCTGAACACTGAAACTCCATCACTAGGGCTGCACAATATATCGCAAAAATATCGCGATAACAGAGCGTGCAATATTCATATTGCAAAGACGTGCAATGATTTTTTTATTTTTTTGTTAAATTTTCTGTTTTCCACATCATGGGGTACCAGAGTGGTTTTCTCTACCACTCTAACATGATAGTTTTTCTGGTATAAAAACTGAAGTATAACACTACTGCTGCTGGTTGGATGTAAGTTTACGTGTTATTCTTTTCAGAGCACAGCTTTGGCCAAGGCCTGAACATTTATATTTAAAGATTTTATTTTTATATGCAGTATATACCAAACTAGTTAAGCTCTTACATGGTGGTACTCTGGCACTTGAGTTATTATCAAATACATCCATGTCATTTACACATTGTGTACACATGTGAATAAAATGATCAAGTATTTGACTGTGTTTGTGTCTGCAGGTCTATGGTACCAGCATCACCAGGTTCTACTGCAGAACTGTGTCACTGATTGTAGTAGTACAGTATTTTGTCTTAACCCATAAGGATCCAGTGTGACATTTCTGGCACTTCCCAAATCAATTTTCCTCTATTTAACCATCCTTAAGTGGTTTATCACCATTTATTGGATATCATCTCGGTGTTTTGTGGGGGGTTTTTTTTGGTGAAAATCAGGTATTTTCCAACATTTAATTTACTAATCATGTACATGTTCATAAAAGTTTAGAGTAAAATTGAGGGTTATTATATCAAAAACAGAGAAAACTGAAGAAAAAGTGTCTTTTTCAGTCAAATCTGTCATTAACTGAATATAAACCCAGTGTCTCCATCTAATTCCATGGGTTTTACTGATGAATCAATGTTGTAGAAGATGATGGTGTTTCCACGGTAACTACGGAGCCTCTCAATATCCAAATGGGTTTTATTTGATGACAATGAAAAGATGAATAACTGTGTTTTACACCAATTATTTACATGGATTAGTGAATCAACAGGGATTAAACAGTTTATATCAGTGCATGGTTTTGGTAGATGGTGGATGTTTGGGTCTTAATGGGTTAAAAAAGGTTAAATGTAGAGAAATTTCATTTGGGAAATGACACAAGAGTACTGCTGGGTCTTTGTAAGTTAAAATATAAATAATTGAGTCAGCATACAAACAACTGGCTCATTTTAACATTATTAAGGAACATTTTTCTTACTAAATGAAATAGGTATTTCTTTAGATGAATGACAAATATCACAAATTTTTTGTTATCGCAATGCTATACATCCATATTGCAAGTTTTGCCAATATCGTGCAGCCCTATCATTACAGACACAAATGCATCATAGAAGAGACCAAAAAATGACTCATGTTTGATAGCAAAAGCAGATGTTTAACTCCGCAAATTGAAATGTGGCGTCCTTACAGGCAATTAATGTGTGACAATGAAAAAAACGCTGCGGTCACACAGACACAGTGCTATTTGATATTTCACTAGCATTAACTATCGGACATATTCCCTTCTAGTTTTGTTGCTCTATCTATTTTGCTTCTCCACTTTTGGTTGGAGAACACTGAAAGGTGCCTGAAAAAAATAAACGTCTAATAATGACAAAGTACATGTCAGTACCAGAGCGTAGGGAAACAGATGAAACGTTAGTGTTGAGCATTTCACCTGAGGGAGCCGAAGTCGAAATCTATCGGTTAACATTCACCTACATGTGCGTTCTGTATCAAAATGATCAAGGACTGGTTTGGTGGGTTGCTTTATATTCCCTTTATCATTAGAAAATGTAATACAATAAATACATGCAGGAACACTGATGTAACACAACCAGTGTCCCCTTCTAAGCTACAGTGGCCCAGACATTATCATAAAAATAGACACTACTGTTAGGCGTCAGGGCTAGGTCCTCGCTACTACAGCTTAATGATGCTTCACTTCCTGCCCGCCTCCACTTCGGAAATGATGGGGTTTCCTGCGCCCGAGCGGTGAGTGCCCTAACGCTTAACATCATCCCACTAATTTTCAGACTCTGAGAAGAACAGTGTCAAAAAATAAGGTTTGGAGCCCTCCTCTTATTATGGTAGAAATGTGTTCTGTCTGTCTGGTAAAAAAAGCCGGCGTTAATGCTAGCTCCAGGTCACAGCCGACGCTATGACACATAAACGATTCATTTTAAAGTCCTTGTGGTCAGTCACGCCTCAAATTTTGTCTGGGCTGAAAAATGCCACCTCACATCCTGCACTCTAGACTTAAAGCTGAGAGCTGCATTATGTAGAGATGTTAAAGGGACTGAAATGATTATACTCGATAAGGCCACTTCTTCGACTCTGACAACATACATACAGTACATGTGAACAAAAAAAAAAAAAAAAAAAAATTGTTGGTTCAATAAGTGTTTTTGAAAGTAAAAATGGAGTGCAATTTCTCTCACAAGGCACAGTCTGGCATGAATTGGCACGTTCCAGCTCGTTTCAGTTCGGCTGAGTTTTGGCCTCTTGGGACCCGGGGTGCTACCAGGCCCATTTGGACCGGTCATAGACCAGTTTGGTACAGTTCATTTCTGCTGCTGCTGCCTGAGGCTCTCCAGCAGGATGCGCTTGTGGGCGGGATCAAGCACTCCCGCCTCCTCCAGGTCCTCTTCAGTAATATCACTGGGAAAAAAAGATGAAATGACAAAGTTTTTACTTGAAGTTCAGAGAAAATGTTACCACAAAAAGTACACAACACTATATCTGCGTCTACATCTACTGACTACATCATTACACTTCTGAGTGTTAATATAGTAGCAGAAAAATTGTTAAATCACCCGATGTTTTACTTCAATTTCTTGTTTATTTTAATGACTGGTAGAACTCAGAGATGTAACGATATGAAAATTTTATATAATGGTTATTGTGACCAAAATTATCATGGTTATCATTACCTCCGCCAAGGAGGTTGTATTTTTGCCGGCGCTTGTTTGTTCGTCTGTCTGTCTGTTAGCAACTTTACGCAAAAACTACTGGACAGATTTGGATGAAATTTTCAGGAAATGATGGAAATGACTCAAGGAACAACCAATTAGATTTTGGGAGTGATCAGACATTTTACTCCCGTCCAAATACGCTAATTTGTTTCAAATGCTGGAGTCACGTCTCTCCTCTTCTCTATGCGGATGTGGGCGGGGCTACCTGAGCTTCACTGAGCTGTGTGTGTGTGGGAGTACAAATGCTACAATTCATTTCTGTAATTGATTCTTTGTATATTGTTATTTATTTTATCATTTTTGTTTTGACTATAAAAAGGGTAACTTCCAATTTGGACATAACAGACTTTTATTTTGAAAGGAAACTTCCTCCTAACTTGAGCTGCAAAGAAAAACGGTGAAAGGAAGTTCGGTGCAGAGTCAGTTAAGTGGTTTTTGTATTAGCTGCTGCTCTGAAAAGGCACAGGGTACATTTGTTTTATATTTAGTAAAGTAATTGAATATTCTGTGTCTCGCTGGTTTATTCATTTGTCATTTATGTCTACATGAACATTAAATCTGAATCACCAGTAACCATCACCATCCTTCATTCGGGAGGTATGTTACACCATGTTCTCTTTTCTGTCCGTTTCAGTTCACATGATACACACAGGAGTTAGTACTTGATTGCATAACCGTTGTTTTTGATGACTTTTGATGGTCTAATATTTTTTTCCGTGCCTGTATGTGTGAGTGTTTGTACCTGAGGAACTCCAGATCATCCCAGCCGTTGTGTAGTAGACCCTGCTCATACCGCTCCAGTCCCAGTCTCTGGAGCCACTCACCCACTGAAGACTCCCCCACAGATAAAGATGAGCTACTGCTGCCCCAAAGCGCCTGCACAGCAGAAATTAAAGACAAATTAAATGAAAACTGCACTTATAATAGAACTATACAGTAAAAAAATAAAAAAAGGAAAAAGTTGTGTTTGGTGGCGATCCTTAAGCCAGACAATACTACAATCTATAACTGTTATTTTATGGTTTAAGTGGTAAAGACTTGGAAAGAAATTTAAAGACTATATTTTTCACTGGATGTGAAAAATATATGGTAAAATAGAGGAGTAAAGCAAACAAACTGAAACATTTTTTTTTTTCAGACAGGGTTCATACACATTTTTCAACTCAAATTTAAGCCATTTAAGGATATTTTAAAAAAAATTGCCAGCACAGCACCTTATTGCTGGGGTAAAATACATATCTACAGGAATACACATACTCAGGATTTTTTTTTTTTTTTTGCACTTCTCATCACAATGATGTACATTGTATTACGCTATAAACATCTACAATTAAGTTTCATAACAGTAAAAAGGTTAGAAATAAAAGGAGAACACAAAGTTTTATCCCAAAAATAAAGGGAAGTTACTGGACGTTCTCAAGACACACTCAATAAAAATGTACCTGGAGTCGACCTAAGAGAATTCACTAATTTTCTTTTTTGACATTAAGTTTTATTTTTCAAAATATATCACCTCTCTGTAAGTAGCTTTGGCTTGAGTTCCAATTATCACATCACATCACATCACATCACATCACATCACATCACATCACATCACATAGTTCTAATTGCAAGCCTTTAAACTAAAATTCAAGCACTTTTGAGACCTTAAAAACACAATAAAATTCAAGTATTTTCAAGGATTTCAAGCACCCTTTATGAACCCTGTTCCGAACAAACTGATGCAACGATGCAATTAATTGCTAACCTTTTGGACATAAAATGCATCACATCATAATTTTTTTGATGATTGGAAAAAAAAAAAAAATTACTGAGTTTTGGACAAAACGTGTGTTGTGAAGTCCCAAAATGAGTTCATAATAGATTCCAGGTAAATATTTGTGCTATATTTGTAGAAATACTGCGAAGAGCTGTAGAGCTTAATGATGAGCTGGTCATTAATTGAACCAGGTGTGTGGAGGAGAGAAACGTCTAACACATGCAGAATACTGACAATCGAGGGAACCACCCCTGTCAAAGAGGATCAAATGGGCTCTATGCACAACTCCACTACTTCCTGAACTTCAGGCACACTTTATTTCCTGTCTTTCCTTATTGGACACACTGATTAATCCAGGTGTGTCTGACCACTGCAGTCACAACAAGAAGTAGCAGACACACCTGGGTTAATCAGTGTGTCCAATAAGGAAAGACAGGAAATAAAGGTGCTGCCTGAAGTTTAGGAAGTAGTGTTGTGCATAGAGTCCATAAATGGTAAATGGTCTGTACTTATATAGTGCTTTCTACACATTAATGGTACTCAAAGCACTTTACAATACAAGTTTCACATTCACTCATTCATGCACACATTTATACACCAGTGGGCTGCCACGACACCAGGCACTACCAGGCCTCACTGGGAGCAATTTATGGTTCAGTGTCTTGCTCAAGGACAATTTGACATGCGGACAATTGGAGGCAAGATTCGAACCGCTGACCCTTCCTTCATAGGATGACCGTACCTATACCACCACACCACAGCCGCTCCAAAATAAAGTCAGAACAGGAACATATCAAAGAGTTTGATTGACAGAAATCACCCATAACCATCCTAAAAGGAAGTGAATCTCTTGTTGCTGTAAGTGGAAAACCTCCCTGACCCAGACAGTGAATTGACCACCCACCTCCTCAGGCATGTCCTCTGCGATGCTCTCTGTGATGGGGTTTCGGGGAGGGAAGGTGCGGCAGGCGTCCAGTCCTAAACCCATCACCTGCCCCCTGAGGGGAGGCGGTGCAGAGGGAGCTCGTGGAGGTTGCCCCGGAAACTCGCTCTCACTCAGAGTCTTTGCCATCTGGAGCACAGAACATGACTGGTCGTCCAACACTGATGCCCCACCCCCTCCTCCTCCTCCACCACCGCCACCTCCTCCTCCTCCTCCTCCTCCTCGTCTAAATCCCTCCCCGTGTGCCAACGGTGCAGCGGGCGTGGCAGCTGGGATCCTGACCTCAGCCAGGTCTGGGTAAATGGGGCGGGGTCTAGGGAAGGGCACTTCAGAGACCATCTCTAGCGCTCCTTTGGGAAGAGGAGGAGGGGGGAAGTCGGGTGGTGGGCGGTTGAGTGTGCTTCCAATTGTTCCTCCGACACCTCCCCCCTGCGCTCCTACCACACCGGTGCCTGCATCGTCCTCTGAGGACCCCTCCTCACTAATGGCTCGGACCGGATGCCCGGTCAGGGGCCGGCGTGGATGAGAGGGCCCCGTCACTGTACAGGGGGGCTTGGTTCGAGCCCCCGCTGAGGGAGGAGGGCCTTTGGGTGCCTGGGAGTTGGTGGAGGTAGGAGACGGGAGCAGTTCAGGGGACATAGCAGCAGCTGACTGGTTGGGAACACCCTCCAGGATGTAGTAGGCAGGGTTATTGTAGCTGTTCTTGCTGATGGATGGATCCGCATCGGAAGAATCCTGCTTAGGCCTTCACAACACACACACAAGGATTCATGTCAGGATTCACACGTAAAAACATTCTGCAGATCAGATAAATTGTCTAATTAAGACGTCTTTATATTTTTGAAAGTACAAAAGTGAAGAAAAATGCGAAGTTTAGATGTATTTCGGTTGTGGGTGTGAAATTATGGAATGGACTTGATGAATTTAAGTTGTTCATTTCTTTGATTTTGAGTTAAAAAATTGCCTTAAGTATAAAATCATTCATGGATAATAATTGAAATGGTAGATCTGTTTTTGTGTTGGTGATTCTGTTATAATGAGAATGTTCGATGATGTTCACATTTAAATTAATGTAAGCAGTGGATCAGGTGAACAGGATAGGCAGAAAATAAGCTTTTGCTTCTAGAATAT
>JAPTGZ010000006.1:19027038-19042546 GCA_029814645.1 Fowleria isostigma
TTTAGTATTTATTATATTTCATTTTTAAATTATCTATTTATTTATTTTAAAAAAAAAATAAATAAATAAGAAGAAGAAGAAATTTTTAATGTTTTTTCGGAAAGTTTGCCGAAGTTGTGATAGTTGTAGCCACCAGAAAAAGAAAGAACACAGCAGAAAAACAAAATGTTCCCTAGTAACATATACTATATGGGCTGTTCCTAGTTCCTCATCCAAGGGGGAAAGAGTTAACTGAAACATGATTATGACTATATTGTATATTGTATTATGTACAAGGGTTCATACACATTTTTCAAGGTCAGATTCAAGCACTTCTCTTTTTTTTTTAATTCTCTTTTTATTAGGATTGTCAATGGTACACATGTTTATTCACATAACAATTGACCATTCTCATCCGTTCATCTTAACATTACAACTGAATCACAAATCAATAACCCCGTGACTCCACAGACAATACAGGTAAAGATGATTGGCTGATTGGTTCTCCCTTAACAATACAAATTATATAATTTACACAATACAAAATTAAGGACTACACTGCCTAGAACAGGAATGCTGGGATTGCATATTTGCGATATTAAAAAAAAAAATTTAAGAGAAAAAAAACATCGATACAAAAGAGTTAAAAAGGAGTAACGGTGTGAAATGGACAGAAGACATGGAGTTATATAAACAATGGTCGAACCGGTTTGACATACCTAATCCATTTTTCCCATCTGTTTAAAAACACACCTTGTTGTAGTCTTAATATATTTCCATCTAAAAAATGTCATAAATGATGTCAATCCACTCCTCCACTGTAGGTTTTCCTAGTTTTAGCCACTTTTTTTTGTTATGGCTTTCATACAAAGAGCAAATTCAAGCACTTTTCAAGCACTTTTAAGAGTCATTTTCAAATTTTATCCAGCACAGCACTTTGGAAAAATCCATATCTACAGGAATACATATAGTTGTGATTATTTTTTTGACTTGTTATCACAATTATATGCATTGTATTATTCTATAAAAATCTACAGTTATGTTTCTTAATGGCAAAAAGTACAAAAAGGGAGTCCACTTGGTGTTCTTCAGACACACTTGTACCGAACCAAACATTAAGATCTGAGAACACCTGGAAATTGTCCTTTTTGGCATAAAGTTTTAGCCTATGTTTCAAAAATGTATCACCTCTCTGTAAGCTTTGGCTTGGCATCTAACCTGGCAGAGTTAATATTAAAAATAAATACATCAATTACATCACAGAGTTAGAATTACAAGCATTTTCAAGGACTTAAACTCAAATTCAAGCACTTTTCAGACCTTAAAAACACAACATTGACATTCAAGCATATTCAAGGATTTCAAGCACCCGTACGAACCCTGGCACATACAACACAGAAATACAACTCCAATATTTTATACATCAACTTTGCTTATTCAAATATTTTTTTTCAAGTTAAATTTCTTGCAAGTATCTGGCAGATTGATCTAAAAATAGCCTCTCTTGTGAGTGTGTCTGCGTACATCTGTTCAGTCAGGACTTTTAAAATCACATACTTCCTCTAACCCAGAGCGCTGACTTATGTCTACGCTACCACCCACAAATGGACCAACATACTCCTTCGCCCACACACCCCCATCCCCCACCGGCTGTAAGTATCACCCCAACTTCACAGACCAACGCAGCTCAACTCAACAATAAACACAAACAGCCTATCGGATCATGCTGTTTTGTGAAGCTTCCATTAAGAATTAAGTATAAAGTGATAAATTTTAAAGACTCCCGCTGGGCTCTTTTCCTTTTTGGCTGCAAAAATGCAATGCTTGCAATTTTCGGTTACTGCGAACATTTTTTTTTTTTTTTTTGCAGCTCTCTGCTCCTTTTTAATGTTTATAATAATGTTCCCCTTTTAACCTCTGCAACCAAAACTTGTACATTTGCAAAAAGTTATATTTAGCCTGACTTTTCTGCAAACCACTAATGACATAAGCTCAATATAAAACGGTAATGGACTCTACCTTATTATCTATTCTGGACTGCAAGGAATATCATCAATTAAATCTAAAAATTCCCATTCCTCATTTCCCCAGAAGAACCTTCACTTTATCACTAATTACCACCAATCGAATAAAATACAGACACGCACGCACAAACTTATGCTCCCACGTCACCAGAGCCTTTTGCATCATCTGCGTACAACATGGGTTTCAACAGGATGTGGTTTTCCTCCTTCGTACACAAACAGGGGTGCACACAGTGTGATTAGTGGATTAATATGTGTGCGAGTATCACTTATATTATGGGAAACATATGGGGAATCTGCTCCTTTTAGGTTCTCATTAAGTAAACTTGAGAGTTACGACTTGTATTTCTTTAGTGTTTGAAGTGTATGTGTTTATTGTATGTTATGTACCGGGGCAGGATACTACACATATGACTTAAAATAAATGACTAAAAACAAAAAACAAGCATTCGGAGATGAGATTTATAAGACTTAATTGCAGCAAAATACATACAATGATATGATACATGATAATACAATTGATAAATATATAAAAATATGTATTTTGTAGGTGATAATGGCTTAACTTGCCACTTTCTGTCTTTATGAGTCTTCACACTTTGATGATGGAGTAGAGTTGAGCATTTAGTATGAATCTACATCTACGAAAAAAAAATGTCTGCAAGTATCATTCATTTTCTGACAAGGAACTAAAGCTGTTCTACTTGGAGATACCAGAAAAGAGCAGAAATGTTGCCTCATAAATGAATAGCCATGATCAGTTAATTTTTTTGTTGGTCTAAATCTGAAATCATGTATTAAAACTGGTCTTCATCTTGGCCTGTACTGTCTGCACCTCTTAGTATTTTTTTTTCTTTTAGGTATTGAAATTGTTTTTATTCTTGTTGCTTATCTTGTTTACTATGAATTGTCTTTTATTCTCTACTATACAGTGTCCTTGGGTGTCATGAAAGGCACTTATGAATAAAATTTATTAATATTATTATTATTATATTATTACTGTAAGGACTGCACTTTCAATTTTATTGTTCGACAATGAAATAAAGACATTTCATCTTTCATCATCATCATCATATTATTATTAAAACACAATAGTGATACGACGACACAAGCTGTAGAATTTATCTTTGGTTACATCCCTCCCAAAAACAGCTAATCTTATGTTAGCAACCGGAACTAAACATAGAAGGCCTGTCAGTATTATTTATCAACTGGAAACATTACACCACCATTTTTATCACTAGTTAAAGTCACAGTTGAATAGGATGCAACTAAAAGTGCTCATTAGGACACACTGATATTATATCCTGCCATTTATTAACATATATTGTTATATGTGTGTTTATATTATCTATGACCAAACCTGTTAGTTTAACAATGGGTATCTTTTACGTTTAGAAGAGCTAAAAGTCACACATAGTTGAACACTAGTACATGCATTACTTATTACATAGGCAATGGCTGCAGGTCCATTACAGACTATGGACACACACAAATAGAATAAAAATAATGTGATGTGTGTAATTTTGCAGATGAAATTATTCTACTATCATTTTGTGACGTTATTGTGATTAAATATATAGGTAATGTGTTCTCCAGGAAATAATATCAAATTTCTGTAACATTTTTTCTGAAATATTAAAAGAGAAGAGAAAGGACTGGAACATATCAAACACATTCATAATTTGGCCATAATAAATGTCAATACTAAATCTGGATGCTCTAAGGTAAGATGCTAGATAACATTAACTTCCTTAGCATGTAGTAGTTTGTGAGCATGAAAGATGTGTCTGAAACCAGGCTTATTGGTGTTTTTCAACAGTGTACAATATCAATTCAGCCTGAAATGGTACTAAACAGTTTCGATACAAAGCTTTGTCTTTGTTAGATCATAACTGGCTGCTATGAGAACTAACAGCTTAGCAAGTTTTTGTTGATCAAATTAACAATATATTGCAAAGTCCTTTCTAAGGGTGAGTATTGGCAAGAACCTCATGATACGATACGCATCACGATCCGATAGTATCATGATATATCATGATATCACAATACTGTGATATATTGCAATATTCTACACAGTAAACTAAGTAAAAATAGAGACGATGTAAATGTAAATCACACAATATTTCACAAAATTGAAAGGACAAATTAAGTCAAACTATTTGATTGAAACCAACTTTTCCATTTGATTGTTTATAAAATAATTAGTCAAATGCAGTATTACATACAATACATACACTGAACATAAAATGCATTTCTTAAAGTACAGTAAAACACTAAGTGCATTAAACATAAAATGCATCAAATTTGTCACTTACACTACTGTGAATTAAACTAATGTTGCAAAGAAATTATCATTTTTGTTTTTCCAAAAAAAAAAAAAAATCGATATTAAGGGTTGAAATACCGATATTGTATTGGAGGTCAAAGTATCACGATATATTGCTGTATCGATATTTTTTCACACCTCTAGTCCTTTTTGTGTACCTCTCTACTATGGCATAACCATTAACACAGAAACTTTCAATTGCGTCTCTTCAAAGATCTCTTTGATAACAGTGACAGCACCATACAGTAACATCCCAAGTACTAAAGTTTGACAGACATAGCAACAGTAACTAAGAAAAATGCGACATAGCAAAGAGTCACTTGCTCTTTTTATCAAGCAAATCAGGTGGGTTTGAGGGGCTTCATGACTAATTTCCCCATGACAAAGGACTGTATGATGGAGGGAGGTGGCAAAATATTCTAAATATACCATACACCTAAACTGATTTTAGGTAAAAGCTGAGCCTAATACGGTGTCCTTGAAATACTCCTGTCTCACACATCCACATCTGAACACTCAGCCACTAAACAACACACTTTCAGCGTCTTTCCAACTTTGTAGCAGTTTTCCGAATTGTGCAGAGGGTGGAGTTAGAACACGGTTACAGTCACACTTTAGTTGCAATCGCAGCACCAATGAAGCAACATCCCTCCTCTGTGTGTGTGTGTGTGTGTGTGTGTGTGTGTGTGTGTGTGTGTGTGTGTGTATGTGTGTGTGTGAAACCTGAATGTGTGTGTCTATCACATGCTTAGCAACAGCTTGTGATTTCATCCTCAGTGGTTACACTTTTATTCTGTGCCCTGGACATGACAATGCCCTTTGTACCTTTCTGTAGGTGTGTCTGGTCCAGGGGGAGTGGAGGTGGAGGCGGAGCGAGGGGGAAGGGGTGGCTTCTCATCCTCCCCATCTACCAATCACAGAAGACGACAGTTAGCGCCGCAGAAGGGAGTATGTGAGCGTGCTTATGTGGGTTATTAAGATACCTGAATAGTCCCTGTCGTCACTGACGGCCGTTTCCTCTCTGTCGACGGGGTAGAGCAGCGTGGTGACCAAACCCTGGCTCGGCTGTAGGTACAGGGACACCAGCTCTGGTAACGTCTTGAATCGTTTAGGCTGAACACCCTGAGACGTCTAAAAAAAAAAAAAGAGGAAAATGTCAGAATAAAGTTGTGGAAAAAATTATTAGACCATCAAAAGTCATCAAAAACAGTGGTTATGCAATAAAGTGCTAACTCCTGTGTGTATTATGTGACTAAAACAGACTGGAATAAATAAAAGCACCATTTTTGACAGTACAAGGCAGAAGAAAGTTTAATGCAAAAGAATAAAATATAGAAGAAATAAATCAATCATATATAATGTTGATTATTGTATCAGGGCAATAAAGTTTTATTTTTAGCCAGTAAGGTCCCTTTGACAGTATATTTTGCTTTTTTGTGTGCACATAAATACTCTAACTAACTTTATCCCTTAACTACAAATAACCTGGTGTGAACTAACTCCTGTGTGTATCATGTGACTAAAACAGACAGAAAAGAGAACATGGAATGAATAAAAGCACTGTTTTGTCAATATAATGCCAGAGATATTGATGTAAGAACTTGTGTGATTTTGGTTATTATCAAGAAAACCATGGAAAATAGATAAATATCAGCTCTTAAATTAAACTCTTATGAGCTATTTTTGTCGTTATCATTATATTTGTCCAAACAAATGTACCTTTAGTTGCATCAGACAAGAAATTGAAGAGAACTAGGGAGGTTGAATCATTTTTTCTGCGAGTGTATAACAATGACGACACATTCATATTCCCTGGCCACAAATGTCATGTTATTAAAATCTTTTTTTCGCCCTCTATTGTTCCACTTTTCATGTTGTATAAGCAAATATGACCCAGTAGCCTAAATATAATTCCTACCAGGAAGAACATTTTCAGTAAACATTGCTTTCAATTAAAAAAAAAAAAAAATCCAGTTTCAGGAAGCACAGTTCAACTCAGCAGGTTGAAAACAACTTAACCCTCTTTAATGTACCATCTAAGACCCTAAAAATCATAAAGCGGTGAGACAGATGTCTGTGATGTGGGCCACGGATGGTCCAGAGTGGGTTTCAGACAGAAGGAGAGAGAGGCAGAGCACCATGTGGCCGTGAGTGTGTCTGAGACAGAGTGTGTGTGGCAAGTGGCGGTGGTGCGGAGCTCACAGCTGTTGGGCACGATGCACAAAGAGGCTGCTGTTGGCGTGTGTGTGTGTGTGTGTGGGTGTGTGTGTTAGTGACGAGAGAGAGAGGGAGAGAGAGGGTTCAGAGCCAACAAAAGCATCTCTGCCTGCCAGCTGCCACTGAAGCAAACACAGTTTTCTGCTCCACACATGCATCCTCACTTATCATGAGACTGTATGTGTGTGTGTTTTTTTTTTTTTACCTGTACAGCCAGAAATCCTTCATCATCTGGGAGGATCCTGTATGTGTGGACATGCTTCTGAAACCTGAAGACACAGAGAAGAAGGAAATGAATAAGAATGAGAAGAAGTGTTAAAAAAAAAAAACACAAACAAGAATAAGTATTGCAAGAAAATCCAAATCGCCTTTTCAGTCGGACACACATACACGCGTACACTTGGACATGACCTCAGTGAGTAGGGGTGCGTGTTTGACAGTGAAGGGGGTTTCAGACGCTGTGGAGGGATGCAACCTGTTGCTGTCTGTCACAGCAGTGAGTGGGCTTTATCCTTACAGTAGCATGATACAGTAGAGTACAACAAAGCTGAAGTGACTGACTGTAAGGCTACATTAATGGTAAAAAAAAAAAAAAAAAGAGTACAGTCCAAATTTCTTAACCCATAAGGACCCGGTGTGACTTTTGTGTCAGTTTCCAAATGAATTTATCCCTATTTAACCTATCTTAAGTGATTTATCTCCATTTATTAAAATATTATCCTCTGCATTTTGCATTATTTCCAGTGAAATCATCTATTTTCCCTATTATTAATTGACTGATCATGTAAAAGTTCATAAAGGCTCAGAGTAAATTCAAAGATTATTGTATCAAAATGAAAAAAAATTAAGAAAAGGTGACTTTTTCAGTCAAATATAGCATTAACTGAACATAACCCCAGTGTCTCCATCGACTCATTGATCTAACTCCATGGGTATTTTTTTTTCAGTATAAATCAGGTATTTTCCAACATTTAATTTACTAATCATGTAGATGTGCATAAAAGTTTTGAGTAAAACGAGGATTATTATATCAAAAACAGAAAACTGAAGAAAAAGGGACTCTTTCAGAAAATCTATGATTAACTGAACATAAACCCAGTGTGTCCATCCACTGTCATTGATCTAACTCCATGGGTTTTACTGGTGAATCAGTATTATAGAAGATGATGGTGTTTCCACAGTAACTACGGAGCCTCTGAATGTCCAAATGGGTCATGTCTGATGACCATGAAAAGATGAATAACTGCATTTTACACCAATTATTAACTTGCATTGATAGGATTAAATGGAGTTTAACAGTTTAAATCAGTAGATGCTTTTGCTCGACGGTGCGTTCTGGTCTTTATGCGTTAAATAATGCATATAAATAGTGCCTCTTTCTTTCTGTTTATCAACTGATATCAAACAATCTTTTTTCTAATTAAACCCCAACTCCCTGCAGATCAATGCCCCAGTGTTGTTGTTTGGTCGGCCGTAACTACACGCCTGAAGCCCTAAGCCGAACTTTAATGATTTCCATGTCTGTTCTTCATGTCTACTCAGTGGACCATAAACAAAATGTTGAATTTGCCAATCAAATACTGTGGTTTCTGTCGTTTTGTGTGCGCTCTATGTGTCGTGGCTGTGCTTCTGTTCAGAAGTGTGGGTGTTCGGATTGCATCATGTGCAACACACTCCAGTTTCTGTCTGTCCACTGGCCTTATTTACAGTACCTCTGTGTGTATACACTGTGTAAACCAAGAGGGAGGGGATGAGCCCATGTCGGGAATACACCCTGACCACTCAGCTGGCTTTCCGGTCTTTCCAGGTCAGCGTCGTACAGGGACTAAAGCACAGACTGGAATAAAATATCAAAGTATCTTCCCTGTTATCACAAAGTATAATATTTTATTTTAATAATGCGATATAGCTGGACTGAATTTGACCTGAACGAAGTGTCACATTTAATTAAATAGCTTCAGGCCCATTGTTGACCTGGTCCCAGCCAGGACTCACTGTGGGTCCGACGTTGAGAATAACCAATAAATATGTGTGTCATTCTGCAGTTAGTGTCGTTACAAAGGATGGAAGTTTACTCTGGCATAAATATAGGATTATTTTGACCTTACAGGAGACACCAGTGCTGACCTCTATCTTAATACAAAGCCTGAAAACATCAGTGAGCAAGTTTACATGTACACTATTGTTCCAGTATTATTCTGAATATGGCAAATTCATATTTTTTTTTACTCAGTTTTTGTCAGATTTTCTATTTTAATACAATTTATACATTTAAATAGAGTTCAATGAGTTTCTTTTCCTTTTTCTCAAATGTAAGCGTATTTTTACAGACCTCTATAGGCAATATATGATGGAAATTTAAAAAAAAACAATCACAGCAAAAAAATATATAAGGTCCACTCCAGTATATAAGGTTATTTACAAACCTCCATAGACAATATAGAATGGAAATGAAAGAAAATAATAACAATCACAGCAAATAAATAGATACTGTCCACTCCAGAACATAAGGTTATTGGTATAATTCCTAGTGACAACATTTTAATATACACATAAAGTTTTGAATCACTAATAAATATTATTACAGTACTAATGGTAACATAGGCTGCACATCTTTGAGTGAAGGTGTCTTTCTGAAGCCTTAGTGAGAAGATGATCTGCTCCATTTCATAAATATCCCAAATTTTTTGAATCCATGTATTGTATGAGGGAGGTTCTGGTTTCATCCATTTGATGGTTATAGACTTTAAGGCAGCAGTGAATAATATATTTAAGAGGTATTTATCTGCCCTTCTATCCAGACCTTTGGGTATTACTCCCAGTTTTGGCACTGTGAGGTTTTGTGGGATGTTCACTTTAAAAACTTCCTTCGGGGCATTGAAAACCTCCCTCCAAAACACACTTAACGTAGGACAAAACCAAAATACGCGGGTGATTAGCTACATGGACTCTGCAATTCCCCCTGGACTCCTGGAATGTTGAGGACCCATCTTGGACACTATTTCAAATGTTCAGAAATATCTAGTACCGTATTTTTGGGACTATATGTCGCATTTTTTTTCATAGGTTCGCTGGTCCTGCAACTTATACTCTAGTGCGACTTATATACGTTAAAATATATAATTTCACGTGTTCTTAAATGTGAGTTTCACTCTGACCAGCATGACCAAGGCGTAAACATTACCTACCACCAGAGGGCGCTCTAGGCTTGTTACAACTACCGGGATCTGTTTCAGCAGTTTGTTCTTCAGTGGTTTCATTCTTCTTCATTGGTGTTTTTTTTCTGCGAACCTCCCCTGGAGAACGATTCACTATAGTAATCAACCCTCCTTCTACAAACGTGTATTTATCTTCAATGAAGGCAAAAAATAGTGAATGTGCACTGGGACGCAGCGGAATAGGAAACTTTATCCGGACATTGAAGTTTCAGACATTTGTTTTGACTTCACGGAGGAGGTCATATAACCGGAGCTGCTCTTTAGCTCTGCGGCTAATGTTATAGCAACACTATGCTAACGTCTTCATTCAGCCTCGGCTCTTTGGTTAGTTGTGTGATAAACAAAGACGCAAAAACACCTCCAGGTCCCCCTGGTGAGATTTTGTTCTCCACTAACAGATCCTCCCTGGTCCCAGACAGAGATTGGGGACTCAATTAGCTGCATAGCTAACCGATAAGCCAGCTGCTAGCTGCTAGGATCATAACGCTAACTTTATTTAGCTGGTGAGTGAATGGTAACGCACTGGTGTTCTAGTGAACGTCTGAGGAACTTGTTTGTAGCTGTTGTTTATTTTTATGATAAGAACTTTATTTGAAATTGCTATTAGACTGTTGTTGTTGTTCCAAGGGTCTGGATCAGAGTCCAGAATGACGTTGTGTTTTTTGTATCTGTGTTATGAGTCCATGGCATTTTCATTTACCCATTTGGGGGTGAATAAAGACATCTATCTACCCATCTAAGCCGTACAATTTAAGAGCTAACTGGCTAAAAAACATCAACAGCCACCAGTCACTGGTCCAGCCCAGTTAGCATTAGCGTGCTATCATTCCAGGGCTAACATTTATTGTATAAGAGTTACACGTCTCTTCAACAGCAGATACAACTAGATTTAACTGACTAAATTGTGTGTCTATAATAAAAACACAGTCCTGAGGCAGACAAAGGATTGAAGAAACTGAACAAACATCCACCTACTGGTGCGACTTATATTCCAGTGCGCCTTATAGTCAGAAAAATAAGGTAATTATTTTCCATTTAAAGTCCCTCAATATTCAGAATTTGAAATGTCATGCAAACACCATATTCCTTGTGTATTTTCTGACTTAGACATCTTTCCTTTTTAATGGGGTATGCACAATTACATGTTAACAGGAATTTTAGCAGAATAATGATTTTATTAGCGCTGAAAAAAGCTCATTAGGAATGTTGTCTTTTTCAGAATAAACTGGCATGAACTGGAATGTTATGTGCATGCAAACACAGTGAGTGTCATTCTCCTCTTAGTACCACGATAAAGTCTTGTAGTATCACTCAAATCACTTTTCGATCCAACAATGAGCTTGACATGACAAAAATATGAACCATTTTAAAAGTTTGGAAATATACAAATGAATGATTCATATTCAATTTCCCGTCTGTGCTTTTCAACCTTTGGACTACTTCCTTACAATTTCACAGGCTGCTTATCACCAAAAGCTGCTGCTGCAATAGTTCTGATACCCAAACATGGGTCATTTTGTGTGTTCCGTTTCTTTTAGCAACGATACGAGATACAACCACTAAGCCACCACCTCACTTAAAAGTTCCCATGATACACAGCACACGTATCAGATCATGGCTGAGTAAAAGGATACTCAGTCTAATGCATTTCTTGTTTAAGGCCACACAGTCCTGTAATTCAATCAAACACCATGTGTCACAATGCTGAGGGTGAAAACCGTGATAGATTCTGCAGCGAATCTACTCCTAGATTTGATGGGTTCCTGGTGAAAAACGAACAAAACAACAGACAGAGGCTGTTACATTTCATCCTTGGTGGCAGTGTTAACAGCGCTATGTCTCTATATCGTGTGTGTAACTTGTAGGGGTGTGAGAAAATATTAGTTCCACAATATGTCGCAATATTCAATGTCACAGTACTGTATTGATGTTGTGAAATGAAACATCACAATATTTTCTCACACTCCTTGTCATACATGAGATCTACTGAAACATAAGAAATCAAGGGAATGAGTACAAAAGTAGTATTGTGATATTGTGGATCATACATAGGGGTGGGAAGAAATATTGATACAGCAATATATCGTGATACTTTGACCTTCAATATAAAATCGATACTTCAACCCTTATTGTAAATTTTTTGGGAAGACAAAAATAATTTCTTTGCAACATTAGTTGAATTAACAGTAGTGTAAGTGACAAACGATGCATTTTATGTTTTTCATCTCTTAAAGTACATTAAAACATAAAGTGCATTAAACATAAAATGCATCAAGTTTATCACTTACACTACTGTCAATTAAACTAGTGTTGCAAAGAAATTATTATTTTTGTTTTTCCAAGGGTTGAAATATCGATATTATATTGGAGATCAAAGTATCGCGATATATTGCTGTATCGATATTTTTTCACACCTCTAATACACACAGCCCTGGTAACTTGATCAATATTTTAAATCCTTTAGATGAGTTAATGGCCTTCTGCTTCTGCATATCCATATTTATCCCTGTCCTACTGTAGAAAATGTACAAACACAATGCACTGAAAGGAATACACACACAGGATTCACTGCTGTGTGATGTGTGTGTGTGTGTGTGTGTGTGTGTGTGTGTGTGTGTGTGTGTTTGTCTTCCTGTTGGCAGTTGACGAGATTTTCTGCAGGTCTGTGGGGTAAATACTATTGTTTCAACAGGACCAAAATTATAACAGGGGAAGGGAGAAAGGGAGGTTTATTGTGGGACAGACACCAAGTGTGTGTTTGTGTGTGTGTGCATGTGTGTGTTGCCGTGTCCTGTCTGTTCAATGCCAGTTCCTATCTCATCATAACTACACCCAAACACACACAAGCATCCAACCTTTTCTCTATCAGATCACACACACACATTTGTCTTATATTAATAAAAAAACATATTTTCAAAAAACACACTTGAAGACACCTTAAAACACTAAAGGAAGTAGTAATACCTACAAACACAAAGCCTACTTATGCAATTTGCTGCTTTCTACCTGAAAATATCCCAAGAAAATGCATAAAAACACCCAACCGAGTGATATATACACCCACTCTCTCCTTCACAGTGAGGAATGTTTTTACATAAACTACTGGGTTTCACACTCGCACAGAGAAACAGAGAACTATGCCTGAATCTTGACATGTTAAGGCGCGTTGCACTGATACTACAGAGCAACTTACTGAAAAGAAAAAAAAAAAAAGAAGAAAATCAATAGCTCTCAGGTGTATCGTCGTTTCAGATGCATATATGAAGCCCATAAGTATGTGGCCTCATGGAAGAACACCATCACTCTGACTTCAATGCTCCCCCCACCTCCACCCCCCGGTCTATAAATGTAAAATGAAAGCTGGAAACGTTCAAGAAAAGCGCTTAGGCTTCTTTCCTTAGGTAGCAGATTTTCCAGTTTTGTGATAATTATTATGTCATGGTGGTGAAATTCCAACATTTAAAGACTTTCTACCTGGAGGGATAACTCTAAATATTTTAGATGCATCAACTTTATGGGATGAATATTAAATATCAGAGTTGCACAGTGTTTTGATTGTGCAATGAGAAGTTGATTAAAGATGATCACTTCCTTAAAAAATGTCAAAGTACACACAATCAAAATCCAGAGTCTGGACTAAATGCATGAGGAAGTGAGAGGTAATGGCCTGAAGAGCTGCTATTAAAGCTTCTGTAAAGTCACCAAAACTCTTTCCGCTTGTCTATTTTCAGTCAGCAGCTGAGTGGAAACACTTCCTAAACACACCAGTCCTCCAAAGGGAAGTTCACATGTCTGTGTTTGCCAGTCACAAGAACAAGCCGCTCTTTAAAAAAAAAAAAAAAAAAAGGCTTTGTGTCGAGGTTAAAGAAGAACATTTTGGTTTCTTGGCTTTTTGGGCAGGAACCTAAAAGAGGTCACCTTGTTTAAGAGGTTAAAATGAGTGAGTTTCCACTTTCAGAGACAGGCCTCAGCTATGACATCAAGTTAAAAGATGACTAAAAACAGTGTGTATTCAGTCTGAACCTTCTCCAGCCTCGGGTGATTCATCTACAACTTCCTGGAAATGCATTTTTCAGCTCTGCAATATCAGCAACAGGGTATGAGTGACAGCAGCGTTTGACCAAATGATCTTCTCCGCTCCAGCTCCAGGGAGTCCTGGGAAACACTGGGTTATTTCTGTATTCAAATACATATAGACTGCCATTATTTCACTGATCAAACAGGTTCAACTTAAAACCTGTCATCTATTGTAAATTCAGGCAGGATAGCATTTAGGCTTAGAATAAAATCTCCCATATGGTACAACATAAGAAGATGATGGATTTGTACATGAATAAATTTACGGTGAAAGATTGTTTTGCTACTGTTTTAATACTACAAATAATATAGGATTCTTCACATATTATCTACTGCTATAAAGAAAGCAAATGAAAACTGAGTTTGACACTGGACTTCAGCAGTGGGTGTGCATTAAATGATAACATAATCTTAAGTTATATTAAAAAAAAACAATCTCTCTCTCTTTGTTTTCCACATATGAGCATCATCTTTTTAGTAAGAATGAAACTCTGTGTCCTGAACACTCAACTTTTACTAAGGCTGTAACTAACAATTCCAACTAAATTGATTAATCTGTCCTACATAGATGTTTAGTAGTTATTTCATGTGTAGATATTCAGATATTCAAATGTACTCATCAGGGTGTTTATTACTTTGACTGAAGACTCAGTTTAAACACATCTCCAGTTTTCAATCGTGTGAATTCCAGGTACATGCATGGTCTATTTTGAGCATCAATATTTTTAGGAACTAGGGCAGGTATGTTACTGATGATTCATTGATTATCAGCTTTTCCTACTCTGAATGTTATTCTATTGACCTTAAAAAAAAAAAAAAGGTTGATGCAATAACCTTTAAAAGTTCAGTGTTCTCCCTCTTCAAATTAATACTAGTAGCTATTCCAAATATTGCCTTATTTTATCATTTAGACCTAAAAAAGATTAAAAAATTGTGGAAATGGATGCTCAAATCTATGTTACTTTAAAGAGCTTTATTCACCAAACAGTCCAAAACACTTAGAATTCAATGTGTGAGATAAAATAGGGATAGAAATTGTAACGTGTTTGTCATTTTCGCTTGGAAATTCACAGAAATGATTAACAGACTACAGAGGATGTCTGAAATTCATTCCTTTGTTGTCATATCTCAAAATAATAAAACTTATACACTTAGAAACATAGAATTATGAAAAATTTATAAAAAGAAAACAACAATACAATGAATGTTTCAACCATCACGGCCCATGTTTGTCTGTCCTCAGGCATTATACCATAAGCATAACATGTGACGTATGTTGTTTCTGTTCGTGGACCCAGTGTTGAAGTGCTGCTAGTTTTACATGAAACTGTGGCTGTGACGTGAAAGGTGAAAGGGGAGAGGAAAGGAGAGGTGGGGGCGGTAAGAAATCCGGAAACGGATGATGCAGGGATGTGAGGAATGTTGTTGGTCATTGAGTGACCTACTGAGTCACTGGCACACTGAGCAAAGGATGAAACATGGACCTACTGACTAGGGGGGAGTATTGGCAAGAACCTCACGATACGATACGCATCACGATACTTGGATCGCGATAAATGGTAAATGGTCTGTACTTATATTGCACTCTTCTACACATTAATGGTACTCAAAGCGCTTTACACTACTAGTTTCACATTCACCCACTCATACACCAGTGGGCTGCC
>JAPTGZ010000006.1:19169963-19180131 GCA_029814645.1 Fowleria isostigma
AAAACAGAAAACTGAAGAAAAAGTGAGCTTTTCAGTAAACTACATCATTAAGTGAACATAAACCCAGTGTCTCCATCCACTGTCAGTGATCCAACTCCATGGGATTTACTGGTGAATCAGTGTTGTAGAAGATGATGGTGTTTCCATGTTCACTATGGAGCCTTTAAACGTCCAAATGGATCATATCTGATGACCATGAAAAGATGAAAAACTGTATTTTACACCAATTATTAACATATATTGGTAGGATTAGTGACTCTAAGGTTGTTAAACAGTTTTGATCAGTAGATGCTTTTGGTCACTGGTGTTTATTTGGGTCTTTATGGGTGAAAGCTCAGTCTTCTTTTGGCATTTTGTGTCTGTATTTTATCATTTTAATTTAAGTATCCTCGTAAAATTTAAAGGGTTAATACCAAGTCATTTCGACTGAAGGTCAACTGATTTAGTAGCAATAGTTGGAAGGAGGAAAAAGTTGGTAGCTGATTAACTGTACCATCCTACAAAAAAATAACACTGAACTTTTACTTTATTAGGAACTTGATGTTAAGGTAATAATAATCTACATAAATGATGTAGAAATGATAAATGTTGTTGTTACTTGGTCATTAATTTGAATAAAGGAGCCTAACATTAGTGAATGGACACTGTTGGAGTTAAGTTTTGTCAAAATGGACAGTAAAACATCCTTTTGGCTGCAGTTTATCATCCTAATATCTTTAATTTCATTTTAACTCGATTCTACTGAATTATGACTCAATGCCACTTGAGGACCTGTGATGAAACAAGAAGGGTTTGACTTCTTCTAAAGAAGTTGCATGTGACAGTTTGTTTGATTTTCATTGATTGCAGAGTTTACAGGGGGGTCGTTGTGAGTGTTGACCCCTCTAACACTGACCTCTGATGTGCTGCTTGCTCTGGCTTTGGGCTGGGAGTCTGGGAGTCTGGTCCTGAACAAACTCTGACAGCGCTCTCTTCTTTTGTTGTCTCTACTCGTTGTTGTGCCTGTCATTGATGTGTGTTCATGTGTCATATTACCAGGTCGATGTAACTCTTTAACCACAGACTCTGTTTTACCACTAATTCATTTCAAACATCTACATATCTTGTCATTGTATCTTTGTTTTCAGGGCATCTAATTATGAGATCTTCTGGTACACTCACAACCTCTTTATTGTCTTCTACATCATCCTCATGGTTCACATGGTTGGGTAAGTTTCTGAACATCTGTAAAATCTGTTTATCTGTGTGGGTTTTTTTTCCTCTGCGCTATTTGTTCTATTGATGTACTGTACACCTTGATCTGTATCTTCTAAAACACTATGACCACCGCTGTCTTCAAATGTCAGCAAATATAAGGTATTCTCCCAGATTGAGATGCACTTTTTTATCTGCAGCTTAAAGCACACTTTAAAAAAAACAACTTTTTTGTGGTTTTAACCTTTAACCCACTTATGTCTTATCTTGCAACTTTTAAAAGATTGCTTCATATCATCTGTCACACACTGTATTTTACTGTAATTTGCTTGCAGACAGACATGAAAATCTTACTCAGTTTGATTGACAGGTAGACAAATGCACTAACATGTTACTGTGCCTGGCACTTTGTTATTAGTTCATATTTCATCAACCTTATCCTTCTAAATAGGAGCTGGAACCTATCCCAGCATGCACAGGAAGCTAGGCAATGTTCCAACTTTTTTCAGGCCTCAACATGGACCATCATTACTGCGATTACATGTCCAATGAACTCTGGCCTGCATGTTTATGTGCTAACGCGTCAGGCACTATTGCACTGTGTAATTGAAACAAAATGATGTATTTGTGAAAGAAATCATCAGCGTACTTCTTCTTCTTTGTCCAGTGGAGCTCTGAAGTATCAGACCAACATCTTGGCTCACCCTCCTGGATGCTTCAGGACGAACCAGAGCAGCTCAGCAGAACAAGGGGAGGAGCTAGAGCGGCATGACGACGGAGAGAGGAGATGCAGAGAGGAGGCTCACTTCCAGCCCCACTACCCCCAGGTCTGTGTGGATGTGAGTGGGTGGTGTGTGTGGATCAAATGTGTTTTGGCATTTAAGTTTATTGGTGTGCAAGTTTTGGCTGAGGAAAATGTGTAACTGTGTGTGTGTGTGTGTGTGTGTGTGTGTGTGTGTGCCTCTTAGGTGTGACCGTGCTCTAGTGGGAGTGTGTCAGGGTTAAGTACAATGCACGTGTGCGGAGGACATGGGAAGTGTTCCAGGGAGTGGGCCCCGTTTATTAGAGGTGTAGCGCTGTTAGGGAGGGGCAGGCATCCTCTTTCTACATGAAAGTCTGTGTTTGTGTGTGTTTCTTCTCGCATGTGTGATTATATGTTTGCGCACGGTCGTTAAGCAACAAGACGGTTCCATAAAATCCCCTTTAAACCTGATTGTGCTCTGCAGGCTTTACTGAAGCTGTGAGCAATTAGTATTCTCCAGGTAAGTGCCAAAAGAAGAAAAAAAAAACAAACACCACACACAGCGATACAAAGATTGAACATAGATTATCTCCTCAATCTGTTGGTTTTGCTTGGAGGTATTTGAGATTCGTAAATTTCCTACATCAGGGCATATGCTGCATTCATGTTGTAACATACAGGAGATGATTATTATGAGCTGCTACATGGGAAAAAAATCCCCAATGGTTGAAAAGATATTCAGGCCTTCAATTTAAATAAAGGCATTTGTACTCAGATTAATAGTTCTACGCTGAAATTCTTTGCTTAAATAAGTGTGCAAATGTCAACAGCAAATTGTACTAAAAATCTGGAAAGCAAAATCAGACATTTAGCAGTAAAATGGTCCCAGTGACTGTTCTACGATGGTGTTTTGGATTCATTTTACTGCTTTATTAATGTGCATGTTGCATTTTAGTGCTTTAGATGTTTTAGGCTGAGGTCATTTTAATTACACTACAATGATGGTAAAATTGATAAGACCATCAAAAGTCATCAAAAACAATGGTTATGCAATCAAGTACTAACTCCTGTGTGTGTTATGTGACTAAAACAGACTGAAAAGAAAACATGGAATGCCTAAAAATACTGTTTTTGTCAGTACAATGCTATAACTATTGGTGGAAGAACTTATGTGATTTTGGTTATTATCAAGAAAATCATGAAAAATAGACAAATATTAGCTCTTAAATTAAATGCTTATGAGGTATTTTTGTTGTTATTATTAGATTTGTCCAAGCAAATGTACCTTTAGTTGTACCAGGCATTAAAATGAACAAGAAATTAAAGAAAAGATAGGGTGGTCTAATATTTTTTTCCACACCCTTTCATGGGCTTATAAGACACCAAAAATCTAACCATCAATACTAGATGACAGTAAGTACAGTACATATTTAAACATACATATCTGCTGCTTTTTCCAGGCTTTACATAAAAATGATGCTACTTTATATACATTTGAACTAAACAACCATTTCATCTTATCACCATCAGTGTTCCAGAACATATCAGGGTTTCAGATAAACAACTCATTTAACAAAGAGGCTCTCAAAAGAAAATGTGATTCATTTTCCACTTCCCCCAAATCACACAGTCCACAAAGTTAAAAAGTCACTTTTTGGCTCTGATATGCATTGGACGCATAAAGTTGCATGAAATGGAATTGCCTAGGTAGATTCCACCAGGGAAAAATACAGACCCTGTGATTAGTAAAGATGGAAGTGTTTTCATGAGGCTTTATGTAGTACTCTGGAACAAATTTGAGTTCATAATTTAATGTATTTCTTGCTAGTTTGATATAGTGCCAAGTTAAGAATGATTTACTTTAAATAAAAATGCAGTTCAATTCATGTGTTATTGTTAAAACAATGCTTACCTTATTTTTGAGGGAAGAAAGGTTGTTGTAATTTCCCCTTTAATAAGAGCACTGTTGCTGTTAGAAACACAAAATAGACTGGAACGTAATTTTATTTTTCATTTTATTGTTTATTCTTAGCTTTTACATTCCATGTACAATACTTATTATATACATTTCATTATATGTATACAGATATACATAAATAATTTGCTGTAAACACTATATACATAGAGAATTTTACACATACAATATACATAGAGAAATATACATAGACATTGGTTGTAAACATTATGTTTTCACAATATATATAATACATAAATATATACGGCAATTCACTGTTAAAATACAACCCTAGTAGCCCAAAAAGTTAGAGTTAGAAGAAGTAGAACTTATTTACTCCCACCCCCAGTTTCACTATGTAAACTAGTATGTATATAGGCTGAGGCTGAACCGGGACTAATTTTGTTAATGAAAGTTGCTATACAAAGATGGGCGGCCACGGCTCAGGATTTAGAGCAGGTCATCCAATAAGTGGAAGGTTGGAGGTTCGGTTCCCACTCTGTCCTATGTGCTGTTGTGTCCTTGGGTAAAACACTTCACCCCCCTTACCTCCAGTGTGGCTACTCACACTGGTGTATGGATGCGTATGAATGTTTAGTGGTGGTTGGAGGGCCCGTAGGTACAAATTGGCAATGCTTCTGTCAGTGGCTACAGATGTAGTTTACCACCACCAAAGTGTGAGTGAATGAATAAATGGATCCATTGTACGTGCTTTGAATGTAACTTAATAGAAAATTGCTATGTAAATCAAATCCATTGTTATTATGAACATGTTCCTGGAGGTTCATTTTAAGGGTGCAACATTTACAATTACTTTTTTATAAAATAAACTGTTATAACATTGACTTGTCGTTTGTGTGTTTCTTTGTCTATACAGACATGGCTTTGGGTGTCCGCTCCCCTCTGTCTCTACTGTGCGGAACGTTTATATCGCTACTTCCGGAGCAGTGACCCTGTTACCATAGTGACAATCGTCAGACACCCCTGCGATGTAATGGAGTTGCGTATGCTGAAGAAAAACTTCCAAGCTCGTCCTGGACAGGTGAGGAGACATAAAATTTGCCTTTGTCATATCTCTAAACTATGAAGTTAACCATGAATGGACATTTTAGGGTTAGAAATGTTGTTTACTGTGAATTCAAGGAGGATCAGATCTCCAAGATTAGAGGACATTCGAGTCTCCACCTCTGACTCCCTCCCTCCTCATCTCCCCACATTCCCCCTCTCTAATCCTCTCTTGTTTTTCTTTTTTCTCTTTGTCGTCCTGCTGTCACTCCACCTCGCCCGTCTGTCTCCCTCTCAGTATATTCTTCTCAACTGTCCAGGTGTCTCTTCATTTGAGAACCATCCCTTCACGCTAACGACGGTAAGAGGTTTATGTAATTCTCTCAACTCTCCATGTAACACATTCCTCACTTATGACACAATGCAAACACGCATACACATCCAAATAACCACACACATATGTTTCTGAAACTTTATTACCCCTGGCAAAGAACATGCATTTCTTTATCCCTCTCAGTATCCCGCCCTCTTTTCTACTCACTGGCACTTGATTGACAGCTCTCTCCTCCAGTCACACTCTACTTGGCATAACTTACAAACATTTTTTTTAGATTTTGCTGACTTTTTTTTAGGGAGGAACAGAAAACAAAGAAGCTAATTCTAGAGAGCATACAGTGATGTGCTCATAGAAACGCAGTCGGTCACTCTCACACAGATACACACTGAGTGCATGCCTGAGCCTGGTGTGTTATGGAGCTTTGAGGAGGAAGGCAGAGAATCACACTGACAGAGAGCAGACAGACCCCTGAGGCTAGTAACACCGCCTGCCAACAGGAAGGCTGTGTGTGTGTCAGTGTATGTGTGTGTGTACATTGTTAAAGTTAATGAAAAGACTTGCGGCCGTGTACTAGTAGAGCTGCACAGTATATCGTTTGAGCATTGTCATTGCAAAGTACGTGTGCAATAGTCACGTCGCAGGTCCTGCATTGTAGGAGGTAAATGAACTCAACGTGTTCTCGTCTAATTTCAAGGGTACCTGACACACACACTGCACACAACGATCCACCAATCACAATTGTTCTTAATCAGTTTGCCGAAACAGACCATGCCCCTGCGCATGGAGTGAGTCGCTGGTAACAACAATAAAAAATGAGCAGATCACTGAAAACACTCCATAACTACCTGTGAGACACAGGAAATTTGTACAAATGTTGTTAGTCATTTGTGCATTAACAGACACCCCACATGTTATGAATTTATATATTTTTTAATGTTCAATGTCCATTTAGAGTAAACACTGCAATTAACTGAGTGTTCTTGAACACCTCACAGTGTTCCCATGTTGAACATAAATAAATGCACAGCAATGTGCAGCAGAGACACAGACAGGAGGAGAGGACATTTACTAGATTTTGACAACTTGAGTAAAAAAATAAAAACATTTTTGCTACAAAGAACCCAGTGGACTCTTCTGTGACACAAAGCTGCAACATATGGAAAACAGAAAGTGAAACCAAACATGCTTTGAATGTGTGAGTGAGCGAGTTTAAATTAACAGTCAGAGTCCCCTGGTCCACCAGTTCTAGTCAGCTGATAGATACCAGCTGAGGTCTCTGTGCCTCACACTGAATGTATATAGAGTAAACTCTGCACAGCCGCCCTGCTTCACCAGTGTTTGTGTTCTTCACATAAACTACATGTGTTTGTTCGGTACACCTCTGTAATGTATCGAAGGCCCTGAACCCAAACAGTAGCAGTGCATTGTTAGGCCCTACTGTCGAGTGTACACAGCCAACTCCGGCTGACTTTGTGGTAGACTACCCCTAGTGGCCTGACTTATCACTGCATGCCAAAGTTTTTGGACATGGACAGACACACACACAGATGGACAGACGGATGGATGATGAACAATACCCTAAGCTTGTGTGGCTGGGGGTAAAAAAAAATCACCAACAAAGAAAAACAAAATCACTGAAAACGAAGAAGAAAATCACCAAAAATGAAGAACTGGGTGGCTGTGGCACAGAGTGAGTCATCCAATGATCAAAGGAGTGGTGGTTTGAATCCAGCCTCCAACTGTCCAGAGTGTCTAAGTGTCCTTGGTCCAGTGAGGCCTGGTAGTGCCTTGCATGGGAACAGCAGCCCACTGGTGTATGAGTGTGTGTGTGCGGGAATGAGTGAATGTGAGGCTTGTATTGTAAAATGCTTTGGGCACCATTTACCATTCAAGAAAATCACCAAAAATGAATAAGAAAATCATCAAAAACAAAAACTGGGTTCCAAAAAGAAAAGCAATGTCAGTTATGTGGAATTATTTTGGTGACACAAGGATGAAACTGAAACACGTGTTCTGTGTTGACACTGTCTTACACTTGTTGACACAACGAGGAGTAACACTTACATCGGTACCAGACAGCTAGTATATCCTCCTGAGTGCTTTTTCATATTATAATATATATTGCAGGGTTAAAAAAAATGTCAATGTCAGTTTTTTCCAATATCCTGCAGCCCTACCATGTGTTGTATGTATAGGTGCTGTTTATTTGGTTGACATATGTACTATATAAGTGTCTGTTTTCTTGTACTTCCAGAGGTTGAGTTCCTTTGTGTGTCTTTATCTTTTTCTGCCACTGTGACTCACTGTCTCTTCTCTAACTTCTCACCAGTGTCCCACAGAGAACAAGGAAACTTTTGGCATCCATCTCCGGGTTGTGGGAGACTGGACTGGTGGGTTCACACACTCATACATGTATTAGGATGCTGAGCTGGGTGCACGTGCAGAAACAAAGATAAAAAAAAAACAAAAACTGACTAGATTCTGTTCCCTATCAGACTCGACAGGATGGAGGCAGTTTTGTTTTGTCCTCCGCTGAGAACACCGCAATTGCGAAAAAAGTGTTTGAGAAATGCAGTGTCTGGTGTTGCTGGGTGTACTTTTTTTGCGCATGCATTTTAACTTTGAGGCTTCACTTTTGCACTTGCTTTTGTTTGGTTTAACCGAAAGCACACTTTGCTCCCATTATGATACATTATGTACAGCTTTTTTTTTTTTTTTTTTAAATTTCAGTTAAATAGATAAACTCCAAAACCACCAGAGGTGACAAAAGAACTCACATTCTGCAGTTAAGTAGAAGTACAGCTACTTGTGTGAAAAAAGTAAAAGTAGAAGTACTGATTAAATGCCATTGACTTAAGTAAAAGTAATAAGTACAACTTCTTAATAGTAATAAAGTACAAAAGTAAAAGTGCATTTTTTGCCATAAATTAAACAATACATATTTAACCAGGCAAAATCATAAAAATTTCCATTTTCTAATCCCACAGTGAATGATACTGACCAGAGGGGATGGGTAAAAAAAATAAATTATATGAATTTTCAAGGGTATGGGCAAAATTAAATGAAATGCAGGCATGTAGCAGGCAAGAAACTGAACAAATAGAAAAAGATTCATGGATAAAAATAATTGTCAGGACATTTAAAGGGGTAATACTTTGCAAAACCCACTTTTTTTAGTCTTTGGTACATTTATTTGTGCATTTGTGGACCCTAATAGTTCATAAAGTTTGAGTTTGAATCCTCCAGGTGCAGCAAAGCCATCCTTATTTTCATTGTGGCAGAAATTGAGTGGATTTCTACAACCCCTTTTTAATTTCTTCTTAGTTTGTTGCATTTTCTAAGTAGTGACATCATTACATTTGCACAAACAAGGCCAAGACTTCCAAAAAACATCTCTCCGAGTACGACATTGCCATTATTAATTATAAATTATAATTTCCAAAGAATTGCGTTATAGTAAGACCAGCGTACTGTATCTTGAAAACTACAAAGATGGCTGAACAGCACAGTCGGCATCCTGGAGGGTGTGGGGAATGAAGTACCTCATTGTATTTAAAGGGCCAGCACTCAAAACCACCTGTCTACTGTCATTACTCAGAAATAGGGTAGAAGATGGACCTCTGGAGTTGAATTAATGAAGAATTCAGACCCAAAAATAACAGTTACAGTGTATGTAGACCACAAGGAAATGTTTCAAAATGAAAAAGTTTATTGTAAAAAAACAAAATGTAACTTCTGTAATGATGATCATCAAATTTAGAGGTGGGTGAATTCTGCAAAGCCCTGCAAGGCAACTTTTTTGTGATACTGGGGTCTACAAATACAATTAATTGAATTAAAATTAATTGAACCACAGCTGGTTTGTTTTATTTTGAAGTGAGCTTCACCTCTGTTTACATCTGGCCAAAGATGTCATTGAGCAGCACATTAACTTGACTTGACACTGACTTTTAAAAAAACCCCAAAAAACTACGACTTTATTCTCATTATATAGTGACTTTTTTCTCAAAATATGTTATGTACTGTAATCTTAGAAAAGTATAACATTAATTTAAAAAATGATGAGTTTTTTTCTTGTTATATTATGACTTTATTCTCAAAATATTACAACTATTACTACAGCTTGTAGTGAAAAGCGATTTTATTTGCTTATGTGGCCCTATGTGCCGCTGTAGGACTCTGGTACTGACCCTTCTCTCCTCCACACTGATGTTCCCTCTGAAGTCATGTATTTTACGTACTATCGCATCCATTTAGTTTGAAAAAATAACAAGCCTTTTTTGAAAATGTAAGGAGTGTAAAGTACAGATATTTATGCAAAAATGTAGGGCGTAAAAGTCACGGGTACCAAAAAAAATCTACTTAAGTATAGTAACAAAGTACTTATACTTTGTTACTTCCTACCTCTGAAAACCATTGTTCCTTTACTGCAACTTCAGGTGAAACGCAAAAAACACAACATACACCAAAGTGTGTACACGTGAGTAGGCTGGAAAATTCAGTGACATCATCCCATTGGCAAAACACTAGCCTTTGTCTTGCAGTTTTTAAGGTTTGACTGCATCGTTTGCGCTGGAATGCAGAAGACGCAGGAGGGGGTTCACTTGTACAGGAAACTGTGGCCTTTGGGAGCCTGTGACAAATGCTCCGACATTTCCACTTGCTACTGTAAAATATTCACACAGATGAATTCAGAAAACAGGAAGGGAAGTCAGTTTGTTTGTCTTGGCCCTTAAGTCTGCTGTGACTGCATGTTGAGGAATGATATAGAAATGGACAAAAAAAAAATGCCCAAACTGTATATAACAGAATACAGTCATTTTACTGCAGTAGGGAGTTTGCATTATTTATGATAATCTGTTCTGTGTGAGAATGGATAGATAAAAAGAATGAAAATAAAGTTTCTCCTCTCCTCTCCTCTCCTCTCCTCTCCTCT
>JAPTGZ010000006.1:19609686-19623867 GCA_029814645.1 Fowleria isostigma
TTTTATTTGGAATTTGGGAGAAATTGTCAGTAGTTTAGAGAATAAGACAAAAATGTTCATTTTACTCAAACACATACCGAGAAATGGTAGAATCAGAAAAAGGGAGGATTTTGCAGTGGTCTCTTATTTTTTTCCAGAGATATATATATGTATATATATATATGTATTTTTTTATTTTTATTTAACAATTTAAAAAATATATACAAATTAAAAAAAATAACATAAATGTAAAAAAATAAAGAAATAAAGACAAAAATTAGGAAAAATTAAGAAAATGTATTCTTTAATCCTATTGGTTGGCCTAGTATGGGTTGTGGTCACCTCCACCTATTGCAGCATCTGTTATATTTGAAAAAACAACCTGTTCTAATAGTGATATAACAGGCATCAAAACTCATCATTAAGGGTACGGGGAGGGGTCGTCAAATGTCATCTTTATGGGGTAAAGAGTTAATACATGATCCAGGGAACTAAATTAAGTTGATAATTACTTATGTTTCTAACAGTAAGTGTTAATAGGAAGTTTATCTACTCAATGTGATCTTTCTTTCTGAATATTTTCTTTTCTAGAGTCCAGTGTCCTGCAGCTGAAGCTAAAGGCCTTGATCCTGGACATTATTCATAACATCAGTGTAGTGAAGCAGCTCAACCACGCAGGTGTTACCAGTCCAGATGTGTGGGCCTGGAAAAAGCAACTTCGTTTTTACATGGGACCAGACAAATGTTGCCTCATACAAATGGTGGATGCACAGTTCAGTTATACGTATGAATACCAGGTATGTTGGCATGAAATGTATGAACACGGACAAGGATCACACAAGCTCTCACTAATGTTTCCAGTCCTCTTTTATTAGTAGATGTGTTTCCTATACTATTAATTATCAATTGATTTATATATAGAAGAGTAAAATACAACTCAAAAAACATAACACGAAACTTATCAGAAGCTAGAGAGCCTTAAATTTGCTCACTTGTTTTGTTTGATTAACATTCCCCTTCAAAGCAATTATTATTTTATAACCATGGGATCAGCATTTTATTTAAATGGAAATACTGTATTAACAGTGCCCACACACATTCTATTTTGTAGTCTCTGTCGTGAGTCACATGTTTGTACATGTTTTACTTTACAAAATTCAACAAATGTGTAATAATAGTTGGATGTATATCTCTTTGTCATGAGTATGCCAAGTTTAAATATATGAAATAATACCTTAAACATGGACCACCTAAAAAAAATCAATTAATGTTGTTTCAGGATTGTAATACCATAGACTGAATGGTAAAAGAAGTATTTTTTTCTTTTCAGTATTTCAGGAAGTCATTTGAACTTCTTATCCTTTACCATTTGGGGGCACTGTTTATGTAAAGATGTGAGAACTGAAGATTCTGTACTGTATTTACCCGCTGCAGTTCTTTTGACAAACAAAAGCTCGATTCATTTTATCTTCTTTCAGTGGTTTTATCCCCATTTTACACCATCTTCTGTTGGTTTGTACCTTCTCCGTCCCTTATGGCCCTCACCCTCCATATGGTCCTGTCACTTTCTTTCTGTCTTTATCACTCACTTTTTTTTTCCTCACCCTTCCTCTACTGTCTCCCAGGGGAATGCAGCTAAGCTGGTGCACACTCCACTAACTGATAAGTGCTACCTGACTCTGACCCAGGCCATGAAAATGGGGCTTGGAGGAAACCCCTATGGGCCTGCAGGCACAGGCAAGACTGAGTCGGTCAAAGCCTTGGGCGGTCTATTCGGACGCCAAGTGCTGGTGTTCAACTGTGATGAGGTACAGGCTTAATCTAAGAGACTATATTAAGACCCACACATTATGATATAAAATATTGGTAGCTTTTTAGTATTAAACCAAGCTGTGGTCACATGGATTAAGCATTAACTGTCATGCCTTGCTTTGTGTCTCCTTCTCAGGGCATTGATGTGAAGTCAATGGGCCGGATCTTTGTGGGATTGGTGAAGTGTGGTGCATGGGGTTGCTTTGATGAGTTTAACCGCTTAGAAGAAGCAGTGCTATCTGCAGTTTCTATGCAGATTCAGGCCATTCAAGATTCCCTTAAACATCAGAAGCACACATGTGAACTGCTTGGGAAGGAGGTCAGCAAATAGATGCAGACAGAAGTAGTAGTGTTTGCCAACACTTATGCCAGAAACCAATTAGCCACTGTTCTCAAGGCCAATCTGGCTTTTTTTCATTAATTATTCTGTCTCTGTGTTTGTTTTTCTGGCACACATAGTTAAACACACACAGCACAGCCTATTTCTGTTGACAAGTTTTTGGTCTCACTCTGTAAATGTTACTTTTTTCATATCTGCCTTTCAAAAAATAATCAGTAACTACGTATGTATTTAATTTTATTATAGTTCATTTGATCATGAACTCTTACACATACGTAAATCTGTCTTTGGCTAAATCAAGCTATTATCCATCCATGCATTTTAAGATGGTTAGTTGGATCATGGACCATCAAGGAGCTGTATATTTTATAGAAGAGGAAAACTTTTCCCTCATCTCTGTCCTTCCAGGTGGAGTTGGACCCAAACTCTGGTGTGTTCATCACACTAAACCCAGCGGGAAAAGGCTATGGAGGCAGACAGAAGCTTCCAGACAATCTAAAGCAGCTGTTCAGGCCTGTGGCGATGAGTAGGCCAGACAATGAGCTCATCGCTGAAGTCATCCTCTACTCCGAAGGCTTCAAAAATGGAGAGATGCTGGGACGAAAACTGGTTGCAATCTTTAACCTGGCCAGGTTAGAAAGTATATGATGGTATAGATGTTTAGGTGCTTGTAATGTGAAAAGTGCAGTAGCCATTTTACTGCTGTTTGTGTGCAGTGTGTACATAATCAAGTGTGTGTGTCTTTGTGTGTTCAGGGAACTGTTGACTCCTCAGCAGCACTATGACTGGGGCTTGCGTGCTCTGAAGACAGTGCTGAAGGCCTGTGGCACCCTCCTGCAACAACACAGGAGGAGCTATGAAAAAGACAAGAGTAAGAACCCTTCTGGCTATTTTTTTTTATTTTAGGGCACAATATTTCCTTGAGGTATTTCTTCTTTTTTCACAGTGGAGCGTGACAGGAAAGTAACAAGGGGGGGAAACTTTTTCCATTGTTGTGAAACATAACCACACAGCGCAACATGTGGTACAGACATTCGGCAGTAGAAGGTGTACTTAAAGTGATTTCCACCACCAACACCTGGATTTATTGAGCGGAATACATGTCAGTATCCGCACTCAAACATCCTCTTGGGGTTCAATGAGGGAGAAAGGACAGACTGGAAGTATTCTTACCATCTGAAGCACAAGTTGCATTATTCCATGAAATATTCTGGTGTGGCCTGTCTAAAGAATGAAAAACATCTTCATACCTCACTGATATTTTTGATCGACTTTGCCATAGATATAGATGTATTTTTTAGGTGACAGTATATTATTATATTATATGAAAAGTTTTAAAAAACAAGATTTTCTTTTTGCGTAATTTACGTTGCACAGGTAGAATAATTTTTCTAATGTGATGTCAGTTCATGTACATAATGGGACAAGTGCACTATAGCTTATGTGTTCACCAGAAACCAAATGGAATGAACAAAGTATTTCTTAGGTTTTGTCAGGGTCAGCTTTAATACATTTGTAAATATACATCTTTTTCTGCCATTAAGGCAAAATAAATAAATAAATAAATAAATAACAGTTGGGTTAAGGACACTCTAGAAAATATCTGGGACATTTAAGTGCAACAAGAACAGTTTATTTGCAGGAAATATTGGGCAAAGTTTCAGTTTATCACTTGGTATCTTAAATGCCTTAAGTGTTTATGTGTTGTGAAAAGAAATACCAAAGTACAAAGTACTTCACTGTCTGATGTTTTTCTTTTTCTTTTGAATGCATTGGAGGCATAAGTGCCACAACTGGGATTATATTTACAAATCAAATGAAATTGGCCAAAGAAAACATGAAAAGAAATACACTCTATGGCCAAAAGTATTTGGACACATTGAATTCAAATAGTTTATTGTTAACAGGGGATTAGGCTAAATAATAACAATGACAGACATTTTAATTTAATCTTTTGGGTTAGTTGGTTGAAAAATTATCATAGATGCTTAGAAAACTTTGTTTTGACTTAATTTTACATGGGTTGAAATAAATTTTATCTCTACTGAATGAAGGAATGAATGAATTTTTATTAATGTGTCTTGCATATAAATATGCCCAGCCTTTCATGGGCTTATAAAACACCAAAAATATAACCAAAAATACCAGACAGCAGGTACAGTAGATATAAATGTGATAATATACTGACCTATTTAAACAAATACATCTGCCGCTTTATCCAGGCTTTACAAACAAATAATGCTAATTTAAATATATTTGAACTAAACAACCTACTACTCTACTTATTTATATGTACTGGTTTCTGTAAAGATATTTTTTCATCACATGTATCACCTTTTGGTTTTTACAACTCTCATTCTGGAAGCTAAAATCAGCCTTTAAACTTTCAAAACTGAGTTGACATTTATCAACATTTATTTGTCAAATTTCAGTATCAGTTTTTTGGTGTCATTTTTTATTCTCTATACTGTCCCAATTTTTGCTTATTTAAGGTTATAGTTTTATTAACTATCCTATTCCTTTAACCTTTACAATGGTTCTGTATATTCTACTTTTTTATAATAGTTGCAGGTCTGGTGAGTAGCATTTTATTTTTTTTTCAAAAAAAACAGCTCAACACTACCACACAATCAACTTCCTTGAGACCGAAAGTTATTGAGCTTAAGTTTGGCTGATTTAAATATGTTTAACTTGTACCCCACAAGGTCAAATAATGTTTTATCAGGTGTCAATGTGTCAGTATATCCTAAATGTACTGATTAGGTCTATTCATGAGTATAATTGATCACCAAAAGGCTGTGTTTGCCAGCCCTTCTTTGAACACCTACTGCTGTCCTCTAAATCCTCTAATGCAGACACACAATTGACATTTCACTGAAATGGTCTACTGCAAAACTTTTCTTCCCTTGGGCTTTTCGCTCTTGTGTACTTTTGTCCTTCTCTATTCTCTCATTCGCAAACACTTTGCCAAAGTTCTGTTGTTTACCTCTTCCGTGGCGCTTATCCCACCCTCCTCCCCCTCCCCCTGACCTCTCATTAGCTCTCTCTCTGATACCTGGCTGTCAATGCCTCTCTCATCCCACTGTTTCTCACTTACTGCCCTCTCTTTCTCACTTTCATCTCCCCATATATCTCTGCTTTACACGAATCAACCCAAATTCATTTTTACTCGATGCTTTTCTAGAAAGTCTTTCTAATCTTACTGTTTCACCACTCGCACAACATTCCGACACACACTCATACCACATGCACCTTCAGTCTGTCGATGAGTCCCCGAGGTTTTCTTGTGTTTGTCTCTGTGTGTAGTCTGGCCAAGTGTTCCTCTCTGTTGTAAAAAAAGAAAAAAGAAAAACACCACATTTTTACCTGCAGGGAAGGCCAGGATCTTTTGAAGAAAAGAACAAAAAGTATTGACAAACTTCTAAATCATGACATGCTTTGGTAATTAGCACTTTTGTAATAGGGTCATGCAAAAGAGCAAAGCAATAATGACTACATAAGTCTCATAACCTTATATTGCATTGTTTTTTTTCATGAATCCTACGTTATTCATACACTGTTTCTGTTTTTTACCTATATAGAACTGTTTAATGTGTATATATTTTCTTTCTTTCAAAGGTATTTCTGTTGACAACAGAACATTAATAAGACATTCATTGTATAGGAAGATTTATTTTTGATTTTCTGAACAACATCCACCCATAACACAAGACATATCCCTACCCAAACATGGACAAACACAAGCAACCACTGTCAAAATCTGTGAAAAGATGGAATGAAAATTGTAAAAAAAATAATAACAATAACACTTATAAAAAAATATTAACAACCATGTTTAAACACTATAAATAGGTGCAGTGCAAATGAACAATAACCCAAAAAAGAAGACAATGGAAAAAAGAGAAGGAAATAAATTAATACACTAATGAATTAATTTTTTTTTTTAAAAAGGGAGGGAGGGGGAGCTACTCAGGGATTATTGTTGTGGGTTCCTCATAAAATATATATGTATATATTTTGACAAACATTCCCCGTAGGATTGAAATGGAAACTAAGTCTGTCTTTTTTCATTTGCATGCAGTTGAGGAGAGCAGTCTGGTGGTGCAAGCATTAAGACTTAACACCATGTCCAAGCTGACATTTGCGGATAGCTCCCGGTTTGATGCTCTGGTCAGAGACGTCTTCTCTGGAGTTAATTTCACCGATGTAGAAGACCAAACACTTATGCAAGCACTGAAGCAAGTGTACAAGGAGGCACGACTTGAAGTGATACCGAGCCAGGTGTGTATGTGGGGAAATGTGAAAATCTATGAATAAGAAGTGACATTGACATTGGCATTTTATATGATGGTGACCAATCAGCACTTTGATTCACTCTGTATCCCAGCAGAATATCTTAAAGGCAGACATAGCATGGATAACATTTGGACACTTTGAAAGTTTGCGTAGGTTTATACATATTTTTCTGTCCCTGTGCAGCTAAAGAAAGCACTGGAGCTGAATGAACAGCTAAGGCAGCGCATGGGAGTTGTGATAGTGGGCCCAAGTGGAGCAGGAAAGTCTACGCTCTGGAGGATGCTTCGGGCTGCTCTCAACAAGACAGGCAAAGTGGTGAGCAAAAAACACAATTGTTTCTTCTTATATCTTGTGTGTGTTTCCATTTTCTTACATAATTCTTTACTTTATCCTGTACAGTTAATTATGGAACTTGTCATGTTGTACACCTGTATCACTTTTAATACTTAAATCAGTGGTTCTCAACTTTTTTTGGCTCATGACCCCATTTTAACATAAAAATTTCTGCCGACCCCAGACATTCAAAACGGAGACATTTTTTTGCCAAAATTGTTTTAATCATGCAATAGTTTGCTATACTATATTGCAAATAAACATTAATTTTAGCCCATACAGACTATATGATATATATTATTATGGACAGAGGCAGAAAAGCCAGATGTAGATTACTGCACAAAGTGAGAATTTTTCTTTTCCTTGGTCAGCATATGTAGTCAGTGAAGCTTGTATTTATAAGGATGAAAATTAATACTCAACAAGCAATCAAGATATGCCCATCTCAGATATTACATCCTGCATTTTATTTGAACTTGATTTCTATTAGGAAAAGTGTGTGGTGTTTTAATTAGAATGAAATATGTATTCAGTCAGTAAAAAATATTTTAATTTGTAATTTTGTGCTTTTTTTTTTTATCAATTACTAGACATTTCAGGTGACCCTACATGGCGTCCCAACCCAAAGATTGAAAAACACTGACTTAAATTCTTATAGGAAAAAATGTTTTTCTTTGACTACCTTTTTTTTTGCTGTATTTTTGTAGGTCAAGGAGTACACAATGAATCCCAAGGCAATGCCCAGACAACAACTACTAGGCCATATAGACATGGACACCAGGGAATGGGCTGATGGTGTCCTTACCCACAGTGCCAGGCAGGTCGTCAGAGAACCACAGGGTAAGAAAGAGAACAAGTTAGTTTCGAATGTGTTCATTTGTAGTATAGCCAGGCTTTATTCAACTCAGATGCTGGATACTGAATACTGAATACTTTTCTACCTATTGCAGTGTCCAGTCAGTGAATGCTTCATTAACTGGATACACAAGTCTGTACTGGTCTATATCAGTTAAACCACTGTTAACACCCTTTGAGGCCGATGTACTAAGCCCACAATATACTACTACACACTGATTTATTTGTACATTTTTTTTTTTGGTTTCCCAGAGGTGAGCTCCTGGATCGTGTGTGATGGTGACATTGACCCAGAGTGGATTGAGAGTCTAAATTCTGTTCTTGATGATAATCGATTGTTAACCATGCCCAGTGGAGAACGCATCCAGTTTGGACCCAACGTTAACTTCCTTTTTGAGACTCATGACCTAAGCTGTGCATCGCCAGCTACCATATCTCGCATGGGCATGATCTTCCTTAGGTCAGTCAAGCAGTCACTGGGCAGTGTTAGGGTGTTGTACATAATGTATATGCATGTATCAACAAGTCCATCTCATTGTGTTTTTCAAATTGTTAGTGATGAAGACATTGATGTGGGAGCCTTGATAAAGTCATGGTTGTCTAGTCAGCCAGAGGAGTGCCGCAGCAACCTAGAAAACTGGCTGGCTGACTACTTCCAGAGAGGCCTTGACTGGGTTCTCAAACAGGTACATTATTTTGTATCCTATCTATACATAGCAGATTGAAATTAGTCCTACACACCCAGTGTCCTGAAGATGAACAATACATATCTATGAGGGGCCGTATGGGAAATTATTCAAGAATACCATTCACACACACATATGATATGCATTCACACACACATGTAAAATGCAGTCACACACACACACACGAAATTCATTTCACATGTGTGCGTGAATGCATTTTATATGTGTGTGTGAATAGTATTCTTGAATAATATCTCATATGGCTTCTCATACATATCAGTTCCCTTTTTGACCTCAACATCTGCTCATCCACCCTTCATTGTAAGAGTTTACCACTCATGTCATAACCAACATTTTTACTTCAACCTTTCTCCTTTCCTGTCATTAGAATGACTTTGTGGTGGAAACTAGTCTCGTGGGTACAGTGTTCAATGGTCTGTCACACCTCAGTGCTGTGGCAGAGAGAGGTCAATTCATTATCTGCCTTCTTAGAGGTTTGGGTGGAAATCTGCACCTCAAAACAAGACAAGAATTTGCCAAGGAGGTGAGAGTCTGTGTTTTATTTGGTAAGAAGATCACTGTATGCAGATGACTTAAGAATTTATATTACCCTGATGTAAGTAAAAATATAAAACATATTTGTCAATTAAAAATTAATGACTTAAACTGATAAACAGTTTCACATTTGATGAACAAACCAATGTTTCTAATGCAAGTGTGGCTTTATGTTCTTTAGAGTGTTTTTGCTTTATTTTTAAGTATATTTTTGAATTAACATTTCTGGACAAATTTTTCTAATGCATGTGCGCCTTATTTGTATTTGCATTTTACGCACAGTTTAGTTTAAAGGGGTTTGTTTTGTCCCCTTAACTCATGAAATAATAATAATGATGAGTCATAAATTATGTATTGATGCAGAAAAAGCACCTGTAACCAGTATAAACAAATCCATATTGCTACTCTTAAATATACCATGCCCTGGAATTTACACATGTCTACATCTACATGCTTTTATCCATAGCTCCTGAGCTGGGCTCGAGAAAGTCCACCTGACCTCAGAAAACCACTAGATACCTACTATGACCCCGGCAGTGGACATCTAGCAGCCTATACATTCCAGCGTCCTGAGGGTCTCACTCTGGAACAGCTGTCTAATACACAGAGGCTGCCTGTTATTGAGACACCAGATATGCAGAGAGGCCTGCACTGCTTCTCCCCATGGCTCACCACTCAGCACAGGCAGCCCTTCATGGTGGTTGGGCCGGAGGGCTGCGGGAAAGGGTAATTAAACTTATGTAAATGAAAAGTGATACACAGAAAAAAAAAAAAAATACCTCAAGAACTTAAGCTGATGCACACACTGGCAATATTAGAAATGGAAATAGTTCATACAGTAAATATACACTGCCAGCCAAAAAAAAACAAAAACAGTTGCACATGCAAAAATTGACTTCACCACCGTTGGTTTTGATTCCAGGAGACATTCACTGTGGCATCTTTTTTGCCACATAATGTCACAATATGGTTTATAATATTTTTTTCATCCATAGTTGCGTTAATTTTTTATTTTTGATGACAGAGAATCGGACCACTGTACCAAGTCTTCATCACATTGTAAGTTAAAGTCTGGATTTTATGGAGGATAATCCATGTGTGAAGATGATGTCTCATTCTCCTTGAACCATTCTGTCACAAACCTGATGACCGATCCTGGCATTGACCCATCTGTTTGACATTAGAGACATGAGAGGACACTCACTGCATTAGTTAGAGTTTAATAAACAACCTGGACAAAAAAAAGTAACTACCTGGATTTAACGAAGCAAATAATAATAATAAATAGTGGGCAGTTTATACAGACAGTCAGACAGATCTTCACCAAAGCTGGCGAGGTCTTCCATCTCCACCTCGACCCAGTACTCTCCCAGGGTGTAGTGTCTCTTCAGCTCATCCCTGTATTTGTAAGTGAAGCCGGTCCTTCCATGGATAAGTACTGGAGTAGTTAATAATGCTTCAGCTGTTACAGGTTATTGAACTATGATGCAGCAAGTGTCCTCCCATGTCTCTAATGTCATAAAGATCGGTCAGTGCCAGGGTCGGTCATCAAGTTTGTGACAGAATGGTTCAGGGAGAATGAGACATCATTTACACACATGGATTATCCTCCATAAAATCCAGACTTTAATTTACAATGTGATGAAGACTCGGTGCAGTGGTCTGATTCTCCATCATCAAAAACCAAATATTAATGCAACTAGGGATGAAAAAAATATTATGAACCTTATTGCAACACTACATAAGCATTATGTGGCAAAAAAAAGATGTCACAGTGAATGTCAAATTTTGCATGTGTGACTTTTTGTTTTGGCTGGGCAGTGCATATAGTACAATGTCCTGTATGTAATCAGAATCTATGTCTAAAACATAAATACCCTGCTAATGCAAATAGAAGAGTCACAAAGTAGATGCAAGCAGTGCTTATTCACATTTAACTTTATTACTATCTTTTCATTTGTTTTAGCGGTTGGCAGTGAAAGCATTTAGCAGTGAAACAGTTTGAGTCGGCAACACCTCAAGCATACTTCATGCTGGTACGCTGAATTATGGTTAGTGAGGTCACAGTCAAACATACTGTGAATTATAGATCCTGAGGCAGATGCACTGAGAATGGCACAGGCATATAATCACTACTGATATCAAAGGATAATCTATTCTGCAATTGACGTTTCTTGTAAAAGTGCCGATAATTAGAAAGTGCGGTTCAGATCTGTGTGTAGTACATGTGTGTTCTGTGTGTTTTAGTCTGTTTATGTCTTGACAGGGAGCTGTTTCCTCATAAGTAATTGCGTCAAGCCTCAGGGGGTTTGAAGAACAGGGGGGTCACTCAGTTTGCCTTTTACACTCCACTTGAGCCTCACTCTTCTTTTCTTTTGTCCTCTTATCTTGCATCACTTCCCCTGAAAGGTTACTGTGCCAATGAGGCAGTGGGTTTGTCTGCTTATTCTTCTGATGAAAGAGCATCTAATTAATTTACACACATACTGGAGTGAACATGCGTGCACATTCCTGCACACAGTCCACTTTCCAATTATACTCTATCTATTTGCGCCCTCACAAAATGTCTATCTTTGCCTTTGGGTCTGTTCTGACAAACATTGTTCTCTAGATCCCAATAGGCCCTGTTGTAAATCTGGGAACACACATTTTTATCCTTTGTCCTTTTCAAAATTACCCTGTAATTGCCCTAAACATATGAAACTGAGATGTGTTAAAGTCATCACATTTAGACATTTTACTATGACTGTAAACTATAACTGTAGCTTGTCTTCATCTTTCTTCTCTGTTTTGCTTCTTGCCTTAGCATGCTCCTGCGTTACGCCTTCTCCCGGTTGAGATCCACCCAAGTGGCCGTGGTTCACTGCAGTGCCCAGACTTCATCACGCCATGTCCTACAAAAGCTCAGTCAGACCTGCCTGTTGCTGAGCTCTAATACCGGCCGAGTCTTCAGGCCCAAGGACTGTGAAAACCTGGTTCTCTATCTAAAAGACATCAACCTGCCCAAACCGGACAAATGGGGAACTAGCAATCTCATTGCTTTCCTGCAACAGGTAGAGGGGAATGAAGATAAAAGCAGATTATCTGATAAAGATGTTTGTGTGATTAACATTAAAGGGGTGATATTGTATGAAACCCACTTCTCTTAGCCTTTGGTGCATTTATTTATTTGTGGACCCTAATAGTTCATAAAGTTTGAGTTTGAACTTTCCAGGTGCTGCAGCGCTATCTTTATAATCATTTTGGCAGAAATCGAGTGGATTTATACAACTTAATTTTGTCTTGTTTTCTTTTATCAGTAGTTATGTCACTACATATGTACAAACAAGGTCAAGACTTTCAACGAACATCTCTCCGAGTATGATATCAGCAGCAATGGTTGTGATCCATATGATTAATTCCTGGTTCAGTTTTCTGCACACCAATCCAGGAAAGATATGTCTTGACCTTTAAAACCTTAACTGAACAGTCTGATTATGATTTCATTTTACTTCTTCTCCTCTGTCCTGGTGCTCTAGGTCAGACTTTGACTCAGTCCTATGAGGCTGAAGGCTACAGTTTGCCATTGTTGCCATTATTAATTGTCAATTATAATTTTTCATTATCGCTAGGCCAGCATACTGTATCCTGAAAACTACAAAAAAATGGCTGAACAGGACAGTCAACATCCTGGAGGCACCGGGGGGTGAAGTGGTTCATTGTATTTAAAGGGCCAGCGCTCAAAACCACCTGTTTCATTTCATTAGTCATGAATGGACATGAAGATGGACCTGTGAAGTTGAATTAATAAAGATTTCAGACCTAAAGATAGCATTTACAGTTTATGTAGACATAAAGAAAATGTTTTAAAATTCAAAATTTCATTCTAAAAAAGCAAAATATCACTCCTTTAAAATTTAACCAATTAACCATGATAGTTCTGTGCTTTGTGGTTCTGATATTTTATCTTCCGTACTCCTTATTTACTTCTCTTTTTGACTTGATTTTCAATGTCTTTTTTGCTCTCTTCCCCCCATTTAGGTATTAACATATCATGGATTCTATGATGAAAATCTGGAGTGGGTGAGCCTTGAAAACATCCAGGTTGTGGCTTCCATGTCAACAGGGGGTGCTGTGGGAAGCCATTCTCTCACCTCCCGCTTCTCTTCAATCGTGCGCATCTGCACAATAGAGTAAGCATGCATAATGTGTTCCCAGTAAGCATGCAGAATGTGTTCTTCATGTCTTGCCAAACATCCTGCTTTATACATTATTCATAGATTTGAATATATGCCCTCCAAAGACTGTTTCTCAACTTGTTGCCGTCCATCTGACCAAACCCTGATCACCTCCCTTTTTTTTTCAATCCATTTGTTTCTCTGCTTCTTTGTTCTCGCCTTTAGCTATCCAGACAGGGAGCAGCTGCAGACTATCTACTCAGCATACCTGCACCCTGTTCTCCAGCACAGCCTGGGCAGCCAGGCAGCGTGGGCCAGCACAGGGAAAACACACCAGCTGGCTGGATCCTTTGTTCAGCTCTATGAACAGGTATTGACCTAGCCAGGGAGTTTATTAATTTTTATGTGTAATGTTACCAATATATTAACATAAATTTGTAATTGGAGACGGATTTTAATTTAATAAATTTAATGATGAATTTTGTGAGCAATTGTTCTGCATGAGAAGAAAAACAAATCCTGTTAAATCCCACTCCACCTCTCATTTATAAACATAACATTACTTTTGCTTCTTTAATGATAAAAGTTACATCTGTGTAGACTTCTAATAATGAAAATAACAGATGGCAAACAGATGCAGCAACTGGTGTATATTACATGTAGTAACTATCTAAATGATAGTCTGCATAACTTAGTTAGTACAATATATTATACAATATATTTCAACAATAATTACAGACCAACAGTGGTAATGGAACTGACACATACCGACATGGTAAACAACAACACACACAAACCAACAAAGGTAAGAAAGAGCCAAGGATGGAATGGCCCAGTAATTAACAATAAGCCCCGCCTTCCCTGTACTGTGACCAGACCATGCGTTTGTAAAGTGCTTTAAAACTGTGGATGCTTTGGCACTGCTTATGCTGTGATCTGTAAGTTGTAATGTACATATGTAAATGATTTTAGTAAAAAACAAAAAAAAAAAATCCAAGAACACCGACTGAACACATAGATGATTACACAGTATGAAGATTCTTACGCATAATATTCATTCATTTTCTGAACCCACTTTATCCTCACTAGGCGTCACATGGAGCCTATCCCAGCTACTTAAGGACGAAGGCGGGGTACACCCTGGACATTTCACCAGTTCATTGCAGGG
>JAPTGZ010000006.1:19639287-19653701 GCA_029814645.1 Fowleria isostigma
TCGACTCTCCTCTCCTCTCCTCTCCTCTCCTCTCCTCTCCTCTCCTCTCCTCTGTGTCCTCTTCTCCCTCCTCTTGTCTGTCCTCTCTTCTCCTATCCCCATGAGCACAGTATTATACAAGCAGCTTCTGCTGAATTTCCCTTGGCTGTGTCTCCCTGCTGTGAAGACAGAGTTTACTTTGTGTGTGTATGCACATTTGTTTGTGCAACTAGCATTTTCTATCTCCTGACACCCATGTTTCCATTTCCTCCTGCTGGCACTGTCTTGAGGATGGATGGATGGGTAGATGCATGGAAAGGAAAAAAAGGAATCTGAACTCTGTTTCGTTACTTATATCCTTCTGTCTCTCTCCCTGTGGTGAATCTTCCTTTTTGAGTGGAATGCAGAGAAGACAGAAAGAGGGGGAAACAAGAAACAAGAGAAGGGAAAAGCGTCAGAAGAGTCAGTTTGCAGAGTGATAATTAATGACTAGTATTTTCCCTTGAGGCTGTAAGAACTATGCCTCCTGTAGAGACAGAGACAGCAGGGAACGAGTAAAGGAGAGAGACTGGGACAAAGAGATGAAAGGTGGAAATGACTAGGAGGAACAGTAATGGATAGTATAGAGAATTTCAGACTAGGGATCAGTGCAGGAGGAAGGAAAATGTGCCTTTCAGAGGGATAAGATGTTTGTGTGGCATCGGTGAAAAGATTAGGTCTGGCTGAAGATGAGTGGTGTTCCGCATGGATTGTACAAATAACGAAGAGAAAGAGAAATGTGGGAAAGTGACGCTGCCAAATTGCTCATTGATTACTTCTGACTCTGGTTCTAAACCAAATTGTTCTTCCTTCATGTTAGCAGGACTATCACTCTACCCATGCACAATTTGAACCCAATAAAACTAATAAAAAGGAAACATTGTTTGCAACATTTACATCTTGATCCCTTTAACTTGTCACATTAATCATTTGTATATGTCAGAGGAATTATTTGAGAGTTGTATTTTTAGTCCAAATCAAACATTGCTTTGGTTATTCAGAATGCCAGTGACCAGAAGACAGAAATGGAAAAAATAAAAGGGAAGATGGCTCAAGAAGTGTCCAAGATTGAAGAAAGAAAAGCCAAAATAGATGATGAGCTGAAAGAAGTACAGGTATGTTATGTCGTGCTGTGTTTAAAAATGACTCAATAACATCTCTGTCTCTTTTTGAAATTTTGTGTTCTTCCAAACTTGTGCTTTTTTCAACGTCTTATTTTTTATTTACTGGTCTTTTTTCATTTATTTTGAATACAACATAAAAACAAACAAACAACAAAATATTTGTACAAAGAAAGAGAACATTCAAAAAGGAGCGGGATGAAATTTAACTTCTATACTCCTGCCCCTTACCCCGTCCTTCTACCTACCCTACATTTCCATGTCAGATCCCATAAGTAACTCAAAAAATCCGACACATAACAGACCAAACTGACTAAGCACAAGCGCTTTGCTCACTAAACACTCAAAATTCAAACAAACAAACCTGTCTCCTACCTTTTTCCATATATGCCACCTCTATACCCTAATCCTCCCTCTGCGCTCCATCTCCCTTTGCTGCCCTTTAGCCTTTGGTAGATGAAGCAAAACGTGCAGTGGGGAACATCAAGCCTGAAGCTCTGTCTGAGATCCGCTCCCTCCGCATGCCCCCTGATGTCATCAGAGACATCCTGGAGGGGGTCCTGAGACTGATGGGCATCTTTGACACTTCCTGGGTCAGCATGAAAAGGTGAGAAGAAAGCAAAGACAGGAAAAGTGAGAAAGACGAATTGAGAAAAAAGAAAAAAAAAATCAATCAAAGCCATGATTGGTTTGATTATCACTGTTTTGTTTACCTACAAGATGTTTTGGTATGTGAAGAGAAGATAAGACACATGTTGTTGGGATAAATTTACATTCAAGTGTTTCAGATTTTTGTATGACTTGAAGTGATATCAGACCAGATGTTATAATTTTGCATCAGTCTCTGTTTACAGGTTTTGAGGAGTACTTTATATTTTTGTGTTTTTTTCACCCTTTAGCTTCCTGGCCAAACGTGGAGTAAGAGAAGATATAGCAACATTTGAGGCCAGGAATATCACCCCAGAAATTCGCCAGAGTGTGGAAGAGCTGCTCAACAGAAACAAGGCTTCCTTTGACCCCAAGGTCAGACTGTCCTGTTACCAGAATGGCAATTAGATGTGTAGTTCTGTGTATGATTTTTGAAGATAGTATTATTACTTTCGGCAAAAAGTTGGTTCTGACTTTTGATTTTGTTTTGTTATGGTCAGAATGCAAAGCGTGCAAGTGCAGCAGCTGCTCCTCTGGCTGCGTGGGTCAAAGCTAACGTTCAGTACTCCCATGTCCTCGAGAGAATAGAGCCACTGGCGAGGGAACAGGCTGGATTGCTGGAGTAGGAACACCCACATACACCCACGCACCTCTTGAAAGCACCTTAAATGTTTTAAGGGACATCGTCATCACCATCACTCACCTGTTTATAAGCTCTACACAAGCAGACATTGCTCTGGTTGTAAGATGACCTTATACTTTGAATAATACTTGTAATGCAACACAGTGCTGACACAACATTGTTGTCCTACCAGCATTTTGCAACTTTAACACATACAGTTAATGCACATAATGTACATTATATCTTATATAAAATGTATATCTTACAGTTTCATATACATCAAGTGCACTCAGATGCAGTTTTAGATACTCTGCTGATTTTATTTTCAGGAACCTGAGGAAAACGGAGAGTAGAAAAAATAAGCTTGAAGACCAGCTCAACTCTGTTGGAGCCAAAGTCAACGAACTGAAAGAGAAGTATGCCTTCTTCTATGTTAACATCCATTCCTCCAGCCCATAAAACTGTGTGCCTACTGTTTTTCACCTATGAAAATGCCTGACCCTAGTAAGGAAATTATAATCCTGATTGGCTTTTCTTTTCCTCTTTCATAAATTATGTCAGTTAATAACTCAGACAAATGTCCAACTTTAAATGTACACTGGCTTTCCCTCCCCCTCTGCCTTTACTTTAGGTTTCAGTGTCATACTGCTGAGGCAGCTAAGCTGGAGGCTGAAGTGACAAAAGCTCAGGACACGATCACTGCTGCCCAGCAGCTCATATCACAACTGGATGGGGAACACACACGGTGGAACGCACAGGTGGTTTGATGTATGGGTGTTGCTGTGTGTATTGGTGTGGGAGGTTATGCACATTTACTCAGAAAGACGATCATTTACCATGTAAGAGCAACAGGAGGTGTATGTGTGTGTGCACAAGTTGTGTGTCTTAGGTCCCTTCTGGCTGTTTTTACTCCTCTCCACAGCATCTGTCTGCACCTTAATTAAAACACTCAATCTCCTCTTGACACACATACTTGCACACACACCCTCACATGCGCAGCCTCCCTCAAGGCCCCCAACAAAGAGCCAGTTGACTCTCTACTCACGTATTTCCATATGCTCGCAATTACACACGTGCACATACACACACATTTATATAACTCTAACTTGCACACAGTCTGGCGGCTTTGGTTTGCTACTGTATATGTTAAAGCCTCAAAGCTGTTTGAGTGTTTTCAAGAAATAGAGAAACACATAAATAGAAGGGTACAAAGTTAGTGGTGCAGAAATAGACACACTTCATGAGTTCAGTAGACAGAGGAATGTTATACACTATTTATACAGCTAGTGATGACATGGTCCTTAAAACCTGCAATTTCTGACATACTATTGTGGCTTCATGAAAACTCAGGAAATTTGACAATTATTACAGACAAATGGTTATTTAACAGATATTTGTGTGTATTTTGAATCCCAAAAAGCCAACTACTGAGCCTTAATTTATCCTGATGACCCTAGTGAAGATAAAGCAGATTCAGAAAATGAATGTTGAAGTACTATACTGAACTAATAGTGTACACATGTGTTAGTGTCTACTATGTTAGATTTTCTTGGATTGTTGTCTGAACCAGTGCTGATATTTTTTGTTAGACAGGTTAGGACTCAACAATTTTTTTCTACCTGATTATTTCTTCCTATTTACTAGATGTCAGAGATAAAAAACGAGCTGGACACACTTCCTAGCAGGGCCATGCTCGCTGCAGCCTTCATCACCTATCTGTCTGCCGCTCCTGAAGTCCGTCGAAGACACTGTCTGGAGACATGGATGGCTCAGTCTGGACTTGAAAGTAAATACACACAGTACCCGCATATGCAAACTATCATACTAAACAGCATAAACTCCCACATAACATGTCTGGAAATATAGAAAACTCAGTATATAACACTTGTAAGCCTGTGGGTTTTGCTGAAAATGAGTACTGACTAAAACAATAAGCCCCAAGAGTCTGTGGTTTACAGTGGTTTTCAAGTAGCATTGTAATATTTGCAATAAAGTCACTGTAAATCACAGTTTTATATGGCTTTCTTTTTTTTAATAAAGATTAGTACATATAATTGATGTTTCTTAAAATAAATACCACAATAAAAAAGAGACACATTGAACACTGCTGAAAGCATTCTTAAAATCTTTAAGTAATGGGGTGATTATTAATATTTATCTAGACACTGACATTAATTGCGCAGTTGTTATAGTAGTTTTCAGAAATGTTACAACTCTTCTTTGTTGGTGTAGGGCTGTTTGAACTGTTTTTTTGTTTTTTTTTTCTGTAGACTAATGCAACACACCAGGTCTGAAAACAGCAAATAGACCCCACACTCAAAGTGTCACCTATCACTAGTTAGTTGTCATGGCTTGTCATGACATATCTTGACCTTGTCAGCTCTTCAGTTTCTCCCTCATTGATTTCAATATGTCTGCTGAGGTGTATTATATAGACCAGTGGTCATCAGTTGGCAGACCAATAGAGAGTTCCATCTTGACTATGGAGCTTATTAACACTGGAAAAAAACAAGATGGGCATATTGTTTATATCTGACAAGTCATTAAAAGGAATTTTATAATAATGAGGCCAGCTCAGTTGAACAGTCCTGTCTGGATCCTCAAGTATGTTGCTATATACCACAGGCTGCCATGTACGCTATGTTATTGTGGAGAAGTGAGCAAACTGAGACACACAGATAGGAGCCGATTCAGCGAAAAGTAAGTTTTTGAGACCGAAAAGTTCCTGAATTGAATGATCTCGAAGAATACAGCAAGAATACAGCAACTTTGATAGGCAAACATATGAGGAAGGAGGAACTTGGCTGTCCCTGAAGAATTAATTTCTAAGTCAAAGCCACAATCCCTGGCCACGTGAATATCAACTAACTTCAGATCAGAGGTGTGCTCCACTACTGTGATGCATTCATGTGTACAGGAGGTTTCTATTCTGACTTACCCTGATAAAGGTTTCATCTTCTCATTAATTCATCACCAGCACATGCTATTGCTGTACATTTCTCAGTTCTCTTATTTGTTTGCATTCCATTGTGTTAAATTTTACTACATTTTACATAATACATTTTAATGCAAAATATACATGCATATTATTTTATAATACATGCATACAAAGGTTTTGGGTTTTTTTGTATTTAAAAGGGGAAAGATTTTGTAGATAGATAAATATTTTATTAATCCCAAGGGGAATTCAAACATTCAGCAGCTTTACATACAATACTAGAAGACAAAAAAAAACAAAAAAAAAAAAACAAAAAACCTTTGTATGCATGTATTGTAAAATAATATGTATGTGTATTATAAAGGGAACTGTGTTTTAAAGTGAGTGCAGTGATGATTTAAAGTGATTTACAGTGATGTGAGTTTAACGGTGTTTTAAAGTGATTACAGTGGTTTGACAGGTAGATGTGGTAAAAACTGTAGGTATTATGTGTTTCCCAAATCGACCTTAAGGGCAGAGGAGAACAGTGTTCAAAATCAGACCAGTATTAATTATAACTTCCCCAAACCACAGTTTCATTTGCAGCCCAGCCAGTCATCATCAGCCATAATAGTCAGTTTTATCAAAATCAGTCTAAAAGTGGAATCTTGTTAAATTGCCCTGTGATGAATTGAGGACCCGTCCATAGTAGACCCCCGGCTTCACCTGTTGAGTTAAGATGAGCTCCTCACAACTCAGATCAAGCGCCTCAGAAAATGAATGAATAAATATTGTTAAATTGTTTTTATTCTCATTGCACTGCTAAAGCCTAATCTACATTTATTATCAAACGTGAAATGACTCCCGTTAATTGTCTGATTGATAACCTGTATTTGGTAAACTCCTCTGTAATCAACTGGAGCCATTACTCTTTCTGATTCCTATGTCTATGTGTTTATCACCACACTTCTGTTGTTATATTTTGTACAGTAATTAAGTGCTTTCCAAGTCAACCAATATACAGAAAGAAGCACTAAATGAACATGTACATTTATTTTGCTGTTTGCTTGTATCAGAGTTTGATTTGCGGTCGTTCCTGTGCTCCGAGAGTGAGCAGTTAATCTGGAAGAGCCAAGGGCTGCCGTCCGATGACCTTTCCATGGAGAATGCATTAGTCATCCTACAGGTTAGGCATCAATATGTCAGTTTTATTTATTTATTTTTTTTGTCTTACTTTGGTGTTACATTTTTATGTACTGAACCACTTAAGATCAAGGTCAGGTTTTAAGCATCTCATTAAAGAGCACATTATATTGCCATTATCATTCCCTTGAATTTCATTTAGATTATGTACAATGTATTATTATGTCCTTGTTTTAGGTGTCATATGCACTTTAAAAATAACCATTTAAATGTACAAGAGTACATACAACATCTACCTATTCTTAAATCATGTAAAAAAAAAAATCTGTTGTTGTTGCCATTCATCTGTCTTCCATTTGTTTGTATTATGTTGTTTTTACCATTGCTGCCTTCAGATCAATTCACTCAAGTTGCGGGTAAGATATTGTTCCACCGTTCATCTTTTTAGCATTTTTAGTTTCAAATTGTATCTAGTGTATCTTAAGTTTGTTTTTGTTTTTTTCACTTCCTTTTGTGTGACTAAAGCCTTTTGCCGTATGCACTCATACTAACATCCACATTTAAACACAATTGAAATGGAGGAAGTATCTCATTGTAAGTATTCACATAAGCAACATCTACCAACACATAAACACACTGAGCTTTTTGGTTTGGCTTGTTTGTTTAGTCTCATGTTGAAACATTGTCTTTTAAATATGAACAACTGACGGCAAATGTCATGTTATCCTAGTCCATCAATGTCAGGGGGAAAAAAAAAATATATATATATATCAGGATGCAGAAAAGATATAAGAAATGTGGTAATTATACAAATATTTATATAAATATAGAATTAAAATTAAAATGAACATGCTATAATCATGACTTAACTAACGACAGTCACAGACAAAAAATACTAGACCACCCTATATTTTCTTCAATTTCTTGTTCATTTTAATGCCTGGTACAACTACAGGTACATTTGAGTGGAAAAATTTAATAACAACAAAAATAGCTCACGAGTTTAATATAAGAGCTGTTATCTGGCCATTTTCCATAGTTTTCTTGATAATCAAAATCACATAAGTTCTTACATCAATAGCTCTCGCATTGCATTGACAAAAACAGTGTTTTTTAGGCATTGGGTGTTTTCTTTTCTGTCTATTTTAGTCACATGATATTCACAGGAGTTAGTACTTGATTGCATAACCTGTTTTTTGATGACTTGATGGTCTAATACTTTTTTCTGTAACTACATATATGTTTATATATACAGTATATATAGGTTGTGGTTGTGTTTTAGGTGCTGATGATGACTGTAGATGTATATACACCATCCGTGCTGTCTAGCTGTTAAAGACACACATACATATACTGTGTGCACATGTGATCGATACACATATAAAAGGAATTCTGCAGTAAACAGCGATTAAAAACACCTGTGGAGATTTGAAGGTTTGAAAGAGCTTGTTCGCGAATGAGAATCCATGAGCAAGAGACCATGAAATAGAGAAACACAGGAAGAAAGGAAGGGGGTGGACCTCTTTTCATAGCCTTGTATAGTGACTAGTGGTTGATAAGCATCACCACACTGAGACGGCATTGAACTTCACAAACACACGCACACACGCATCACTGCGTCATTCAGTAACTGAGTCCTTCACTGACTCCAATGTTTTGCTATCTTTGTTTTCAGAGTGTGGCCTGTCCATTCCTGATTGATCCATCATCCCGAGCTACAGAGTGGCTTTGCACACATCTGAAAGAGCACAGACTAGAGGTTATCAATCAGCAGGTATGTTAGGATTACACAATAAACTGCTGCTACACTGTGATAATGAATTGCATTAGTGTAATGTGTTATTGATAAGGTTACTGCTATGGTTTCAGGGGTATGAGAAGTCATCCATTTCACTTTACAATTAACTCCCCTCTGTCTGATGTTAAAACCCAATCACAAACATATTTTCACCATGCACTTTATTCTTATTTGCTGAAAAAAATCCATTTTACTTTTACTTTTGCACATTACAGTTTCTTGTTGCACCTTATTGCCCAGATTTTCTACCAGTTCTATTTTCATACTGAATTATTGTGTTTGCTGTTGTGCTCTATTTTTTGTATTATTGTGTCCTTTTTTTTTTTTTTTTCCACTATTTGTCATATTGCTACCGCACTACAATTTCCCAGTTTGGAATCGATAAAGTATAATGTCAAGTAATGTCAACAACATTCCTTTGAAGTGTTTCATTACATTTCTTCACTTGATTTTTTCTGTGTTGGTTGATGAAGCTCAGACTATTTTATGTTCCTTTTAAATCATCACTGTTTAAATGACAAGATGATAAAGTCACCTTTTTCCTCTTAATTTATTCTTCGCTGCTTGTCTCTGATGAAGTGAAAAATAATTTATAAAATTGTCTTGTATGACACTTGTATGGCACTTAATCAAGCCAAATAAAAATGTTGTACCATTTTCATTTCATGTGTTTAATACAGGGATTTTGACACATGTAGGAGTTGAATCTAGTCACATACAAAAAGAAATAAAAACAAGAAAAACTGAGAGGGCATGCTTTTCTTGGTTGTTGGAAGTGGGGTTTACTGATATTTTTCTATCTTATTACTGGATGTGATTATACGTTTGTTGATATGTAAGATCTTTATTGTCCTCCGCCACAGTGTGATTTTTACTCTTGTACAATAAATGCTTTTGATTGTTACATAACTTGACTGTCAACCAAATGACAATAAAACATGACAGGAGGAATCAAAGGAAGGAATCAGATAATCAGTTGTGATTGGTTACAGACTTTGAGTAATGTGACTGTGTTTGAATTCTATAGGACAGTAACTTCATGACATCCCTGGAATTGGCGGTTCGATTTGGAAAAACCCTTATCATTCAAGAGATGGATGGAGTTGAACCTGTACTCTATCCACTACTGAGAAGAGACTTGATTGCACAGGGTATACACACACACACACACACACACACACACACACACACACACACACATACATACATACAAACTCACAGACAAGTTAATTAAATGCACTTACATTAGTTAATTAAAGTTATACTATATTACATTTTCAAGCTTTGGTGGAAAATATAAACAAATAAATAGGTTTTTATATATATTAATAAATAACTGTTACATCTATTATTTTTAATGTGAAAAGTTTATGAAAAACATGAAAAAGCTGCATAATACAGACTCACCACTCCCATCAGTGTCCTGTCAGTTGATCTCAGCAGATTTCAGTTTCAGATTTTTGTCTTGCTTAACGTAAGACTTAAAGCTGTATTAGTATGCTATCAAAATAATCAAATATCTTAAAACGTGAGTATTCTAACAGCAGGCTCTTTAGTATGTGTTAAAATACAAGACAGGTTATTTATAACTTATTCTGGATATTGCCATTCACGGTTCAGCTGTTGAGGTAGTGTGCAATTACGTTATCACTCCTTCAAGTACCTCTGCTCAGGTTGTTTCTGTTTTTATTGCACTTTGCCAGAGGCAAGGACACTGCTTCCGTATCGTCTCTTATAGTATAATTGTTGGGGTTAAGGCACTACAAAGCTAATCTGCAGGGATGATTCTTAGAGTGTTTTCACCGTTGATGTATTTGCCCCTGTGCTGGTTTCTTTAAAACTCCATCCCAATATGGAGCTTTCGACTGGACCTAATGTTAGGAGAAAGAAAAAAATGTTCCAGTCAGTTATAAACCACAAATATATCCATCATCTGCAAACTTTGGGCTCACTTTCCCCGAGCTTTTGTCACTTGCCAGTAGAGCTGCACAGTTAATTGAATCGCATTTGCAACCAGTCTGTGCAATTATGTAATCGCAAAAGGCTGCAGTTTAATGGTCCGGCATGTGTATTGTGGTATTTTGGATTCATTAACACTGAGCAGACAAGTGTCCTGTATAAAACTGGCAATATTTAACATTAATTTGTGTAATTTTTTTTAATACTTAATTATTTTTTAATGCTAGTTCATGGTTGTATGTTTAAGTTCGGAAAAAAAAAACACATTTTTAGCCATCGGTGATCTTCACATTTCACTTGATAATAAAACATTTGGACTCAAACTACTTATCACAATATTGTTGATGGTAATGATTGTTTTCAACAAATTGTGCTTCCTACTCACCAGCAATACACAAACCCCAATTCCAATGAAGTTGGGACGTTGTGTTCCAAACAGGTGTTTTTTGAGCATTTCTCAACTTTCCCAGTCTATTACTGCTCCTGTCCTGGCTCTTTTGGAACGTGTTGCAGCCATCAATTTCAAAATAAGTGGATATTTGCACAAAAAAAAAACAATAAAGTTTATAAGTTTGAACAGTAAATATCTTGTCTTTATAGTGTATTCAACTGAATATAGGTTGAAAAGGACTTGTAAATCACTGCATTCTGATTTTATTTACATTTTACACAACATCTCAACTTCATCGGAATTGGGGGTTTGTACCTTTTGTTGTAGTATAGAATAATCATGCTGCATAATAACAAATAGTACACTGTTGCCCATACATTTAGAATAAAATATTTTTACCTCCTCTCATGAAATGGTTAGTGATTGTATAAACAGGAATAAAAAAAAGCAACGTGTTAGAATTGTTCCAACTTTGTGGGCAATAGTTTACATTACTGGCCATTGATAACATAAATAATAAAAGATGAGGATAATAGACTGTGAGTAAAAATATGTGCCAGCTAAAATTATTTCACCTATTAGCCATAGATCATTAGTGTAGAGTTTTTGCATTGGTTCTTTGTTTTTCCTGCTCTTTTTCCATATTTATTTCTGCGTTTCTCTTTTGATATCTGCCTCTTCTGTCCTGTTTATTTCTCTACAATGCTCACTCATGCTTTGCCCATCCAATAAATCAAAATTCACAACAGAATCTGACATTTTGAAACAATTTGTTTGCTGCAATGATACCAGTGTAATCAGACAATAGATGTGTGTTTATAGTGTGTTTTACAGCAGCTTCAATGCAGTTCAGGCATATATAATCAAGGACCAATGTTACCCTTTATATAATCTCTGTCTTTGCCTTGTCAGCCTGATATAGTCATACTTATTTAAAGAGGCGAGGTCACCAGGGTTAAAAAAGCTTGAAAAGTCCACAATACACTAATAAAGATGAATTCAATTTACCGCACAATAAATCCATGCCCATAGAGTATTTCAACAAAACTATACAAACAGAAGTGGAAAATACAGAATGTACATTGGTTACTTATGAGAAGGATTTTAATGAGCATACTGTGTGGGAGCACCACGGATGACTCAGAAAAGAAAAGCGTGAAGACACAAGAGTGGATAAATAAAGATAATTAAAGAAGAAGTCATGTTTGTCTAACAAAAAATGATATTTTTCTCATCTGACTCTGGTCCATTAAAAAACATAAGTGCTTAAAAAAGTTTTTTCATGTATCACTTGACATTTTTTGTACAGGCACTGAAATGAACCTTTCAAAACAAAGGTTGTGGTTGCCCAGTTGGAGCTCATTTGTTGAGCTTTCCTTCGTTACATCAATAGTCTTTGTTCCTCTCACTTCTGACAATGCTGGCTTGTAGAAAGAAAGCTAAAAGCAAAAATAAAGTAGAAAGGGCAAATAAGACTGTGAGGTTTCATTTATGCATAAAAGTGAATTAATTTACAGCCTTTTTCTGTCAGACTGAATTGGGAGCATGTCTGTAGAATTGACTCATAAAATTATGTTACGTCATAAATCATAGCTCAGGTGAATATTTTATTTGACTGTTTATAAATAGTTGTTTTTCACACATGTAAGCACAGTAGATGTTAAATGCCTAGCAAAGTTGGAGGACATTTGTGAAACATTAAACAGCCCTCTTCAGTCCTATTTAGTCACTTTAAACATCAGTGGCATTCAATGCAGTATAATCTTTGTTAAAAACAGTGGTTGTTTACAGGCTTTTAACCCATAAAGACTCGGCACTACTCTTATGTCAGTTTACAAATAATTTTTTCTCTATATTTAACCTTTTTTAACTCATAAATCCCCAAACATCCACCATCTACCAAAATCATCTACTGATAAATTATTTAATCCCTGTTGGTCCACTAATTCATGTAAATAATTGGTGTAAAATGTAGTTATTCATCTTTTCATGGTCATGGTCATGTTCAGAGGCGCTGTGGTTACTGTGGAAACATCGTCATTTTCTACAACATTGATTCACCAGTAAAACCCATGGAATTGGATCAGTGATAGTAGATGGACACACTGGGTTTTACTTCAGTTAATGATAGATTTTGCTGAAATAGTCATTTAAATGTCATAAAATACCAGATTTTCACTGAAAAAACAAAACACAGGAGATAATATTACAATAAATGGTGATAAATCACTTAAGAATGGCTAAATTTAGAGAAAAAATTACTTGGGAATTGCCTTAAATGTCATACTGGGTCCTTATGGGTTAATATATAACTAAGTCTACATATATATGTCCTTTTAGAGTGGTGTTGATTCTATAATCTGTCATCTTTAATAATGTTCCATCTTATGTGTATGCATGACTGCTTCTCTAATACTTTATTTTTACATTGTAGATTACTGCAAATTAATTGCAGCAACAGATGTAATGTATTTAAATCATGTGGGCATGTGTAAAACGTTGGAGACACCTATGAAAAGAAGGTGATTCATAAGGCTCTGAGTCATCTACAGAGGCAGTTGTCTGTTTCATACAAAACTGGAATGAGTGGGGGCAGAGAAAGTGCGAAAAAGTCAAATTACTTACATAAAAATTCACTTGAACAGGATCAAAAAAACAAGCGAAGAATAAAGCACGACCGTACTGCAATGCAGTAGAGGAGAAGGTTAAGGAGGGGAGAGGGAGAAGATTTAAAGTGGCCCTTGGATTCACAGTAAAAGCTTGTCAGATAGTTTACTGCATGTTTTTAACAGGGACTCACACCTCTAGTGCCTCCTTCAACACATACTATATGCTTGTCACACACAGGTCCCAGATATGTGGTTCAGATAGGAGACAAAGTTATCGATTACAACGAGGACTTCCGTCTCTTCCTGGCAACACGGAATCCCACCCCCTTCATCCCTCCTGATGCTATTTCTGTGGTTACTGAGGTCAACTTCACAACCACTAGAGCAGGCCTGAGAGGACAGGTAACCCACAATAGCACACACACACACACACACACACACACACACACACACACGCACACACAAACCACCATTATCATCATCATCGATTACAATAGCCTAGCGCTGAATTGTATCTCTGTATGGTGTCTGTAAGCACACACACTATCAACCAATTGCCCATGTGTTTATCTTTTTTTTGTGTGTCCTGTAGTTGCTGGCTTTGACCATTCAGCAGGAGAAGCCAGAGTTAGAGACTGAGAAGACAAGACTACTGCAACAAGAAGAAGACAAGAAGATACAGCTGGCAAATTTGGAGGAATCACTGTTAGAGGTAGACTTGCTGTCACACAGCACACACACACTGTAAGAGTAAAATTGTTAAATTTTTGGACAGTAGCCTCTATAACTTTCTTACATTTTTAAACTACCATTGCCACTCACAGAAAGGTCAAATATAAACCCCAGTCAAACACTTCTGTCCTATCTGAATGCTCTGTTTCCCTTATGCTGCTAACTTCCATTCTAGACAGCCCAGACCTGCACTCTCTGCTCCTTTAGTTCCTAAACTTTTTCAGGTTTAGATCCAGGCAATTGATTTTTTGTCTCTTTAGAACCTACATTTATAGAAATACATCATACATTGTCATGGTGCCCATATCTCTGCTGCTCACTGTCGCATTTTTTTTTTTTTTACCCATAAAGACCCAGCACTACTTTTGTGTCAGTTCCAAAATGAAATTTTCTCTATATTTAACCTTTTTTAACCCATAAAGACCCAAACATCCACCATCTACCAAAACCATCTAC
>JAPTGZ010000006.1:20078854-20090620 GCA_029814645.1 Fowleria isostigma
AAAGTGAAATGCTTCATATTACACCATTTATAAGCTATGATCATGTGCTATATCTGAGTATTGTAAGTATGAACCATTTGGCATTGACTACCTTTAAGATATGCAATTTATTTGATTTTCTGCAAAAACCTATTTCTTGGACTTGGGCCCCTTTTGAATTCACCGATTCAATTCAATTCAATTCAATTCAATTCAATTCAATTCAATTCAATTCAGTTCAATTTTATTTATAGAACCCAGTATCACAACAAGGTTACCTCACAAGGCTTTACAGAATGTAATCAAATAAACAGTCAATGAAGCAGATAGAATGATAACTATATCTGTCCTCCAACACACCTGATTCAAATGATCAGCCTTTCATCCGGCTCTGCAGAGGCTTGATAATGACTGTCAGGTGTGTGGAAGAGGGAGATGTCTTAAACATGGAGGATAGTCGCTCTCCAGGGTTGGTCACTCCCGCCATAGCAGAATATTGGTTAACAACTGTGTGCTAGTTAGCATTAGTGTCTTACCTTAGAACACATAACAGTTGCACAGTAGCTACAAGTGAGGTCTTCCACACTGTTTAATCCATATTCAACATCTCTCCAGTAGTGTTTTTGGTTTTGAGAGGGCAAAAAAAACAACATCACTCAAACGCTCTGGATATCTTTCATTAGACTTCATTATTCCTGTACACGCGATGCTTAGGTGTTTTGCTCCTGAGGTGAATGCTTGCTAGGCGTGCTCTCTTAGTTACCATTGCTAATGTATGATTGATCAGTGGTGGTTCTAGGGTGGAACGTAGCAAAGAGTCATTTGGAGAAATCGGCAAAGTTGTGTAACATGATAAAGCTCAGTGTGTGATCTACTGTTTTTAATGAAAACCGTGACGGACTATTTAGTGTATTTCATATGCTGCATACAAGACAGTTTGACTGAGGCTGTACTCTGAATAAGTTATATCCCCACCCCCATGACATTACATATTGAAAATGGCTGGATTATTGTAGAATTCAATAATACCAGAATGCACATAGTCACAGTGTGTTTCTGAGGGGTCGGAATCTTTCCACTTTCTACTACAACCATGTAGTGGTTAAAGTGAGGTGGTAAACTACATTGGGCAGTGTTACATAGCAGTTGTGAAGGTTGATAGGAGATTATAATGACATGAGCGTCTAAAAGTAAAAAGACAGTAAAAGGAACCAGATATTTAAAAACACAGACAGCTTATGGAGACAAACACACCCATCTACTTATTTTTAACTAGGTGTCTTTGTTAATGTTATATTCTTAGCCAAATGCTGTCCTGTTGCAAGGCTTCCTTTGGCAATAACACTGGTGCAGCAGTGTGCATAATAGTATTCAATATTCTTGGCTAGTGTGGTTTTACGATACTCTATGTGGACGAGTAAGTTTCACGTACAAGATGAAACTTGAATTCTTGTATTAAATGACTAAAGGAAAACTTAAAAATGATGTTATGTTGTAATTACATTTTGTCATTTCTGGAGTTCCATATAACTAAATAGACAAGGGACATTTTTTCTTTGTGAGTGTAGCACAGCCTTAATGAACCATGAAGGTCAGTTAAGACCGACAGTCTGCAGAAGATAATTAATGATAAAGATGCATTAATGAGTGGAAGTGAGATTTCACGGTGCAGTGTTTGTTGTAAACCTTCCTTCAGTGCTCTGCTGTCAGCACTACATACCTGTTTAATGTGAAAGCAGTGAACAGTCCACTCTCCCATTCATCCTGCTGCTCCGTAGTGCGGTTGCATTTTCAGCACCATGGACAGAGTCAGAGCTGATCCAATGAAACCACATGGAGAAAACACATGCTTCTTTTTTTAGATAGATTTTGATCACATGTGATGTATTGTTTCGCATTTTTTTGGTTAGTTAATTTAAAAAGATCACTCTGAGAATCATCCCTGTGTGTTTCATGATGCAGGAAGAACTGAGTCTGAGTCGTTTTTATGCAACTTAACATCCTGCCTGCAAATGTGCAATGTAAAATACAAGAAATGTCGAGTTCACATTTTCCAGGCTGTTTGATTTACTAGTATGTTTTGTAGCCGACCGGGAAAGCCCATCAGAGATGGACAGACCGCATCTTTCACTGGGACAAGCCGTGAAGCATCCCTTTCGTTTTGCCATCTGGAAAAATGAAACTGTGCTCTCCACCGTGTAACTACGCGATCCCAAACCGTCTGTCAGTTTTACCGACCTGCTACCGGCAGACTAGATAAAACAACTGTGAATGGGATATAGGGCTACAACATCATGTTCTCTAACAGACTATACTGCACGCAATAATTCTTTTACACAACACGCAATTATTTCTGGCTTTTAAGAGTATGCGCTGATGTCTCTGAGGACGCGGATTGCGCTTTTTTTTTTTTTTTTTTTTTCCCATATAGTTCTTTTTTTTCCCGGGCCAGATGTTTCTGCTCACGAGGTCGTGACGTTGACATAACGATGATTTTAGCGGGTCCCTAGGGCGCCATCAGCGTCCTGCTGCTGTGGGCGGCCCAGGTTTCCCTCTGTACCGCTGATGTTGTCGGTGGGGTGGGACACACTGGATCCGCTTTGGCTACGAAGTGAACCGGTGCGCCAGGATGGATCGGGTTTGTAATGCAATTATTTCGACGCAGATCCAATCGTGATTTGTCTTTTAGTCGCAAATCAAACCAGTTAAAACACACACTTAATCACCAGCAGTTTTGATTTTTACTTCTTTTTTTTGTACTTTTCTTTTTTGTTATCTCCTCTTTTACGCACATCCTCACATCTATGTTAAACATAATGATCTCGGGCAGTGGTGACAGATAAAAATATGAACGCTGTCAGGTTAAATGCTGTCAAGTAAAAGGGGGGATACCACGCACTGAGCGCGCAAACACGCACGCACGCACACGCACGCGGATCCCTTCTCCTCTTCTTAGAGTAGATCCTGGCCAAGCCTTATCAATAGGTTGCAGCAATTCGATGTTACACGAAGTTAAAGACGGCAGGCTGGGAGGGAAAAGTGAAGGATGCTGAGGCGGAGAGGAGCAGAGAAAGAAAATAGTAGACCGGATAGAGGGAGGAAGAGGGTGTGAGTGTGAAAGAGGAAAAAAGGAGAGAGAGAGAGAGAGAGAGAGGGCGGGAGAGAGAGAGAGAGAGAGAGAGAGAGAGAGAGAGAGAGAGAGAGAGAGAGAGCAAGCCGGGGCGCGCATGTCCAGTTCCTCCATGCAGACTCTTCTCCCAGCTCGCCAATCATTCTAGCGACTTTCCCCACTCTTTCTTTCTCCCCTGTCTTTACATGTGCACCGGACACACAGCTCTCTCCCGAGCGGACACTGCAGGGGAAGAAACCAACGAACCCACCATGGAATAGGAATACTGCTGGAAGAACCGGGGGAAAAAAAAAAAAAGCCTTTCACATCCCTCTTCTTCTCTTTTCCTGACGCCTTTTCTCTCTCTTGCATCTCCCCCGTCTCTCTCGATGTCTCTCAACAGTTTCTGAAAGGGACTGAAGGAAAGAAAAATGAGGATTATTCTTTTTTCTTGGCACTTTCTCGGGGTGTATTCCGCCCTTTGGGGGCTGGCGACGGGGGCTTTCCCCAGCTCAGTGCAGATAGGTGAGTTTGGTGGAGAACTGAATTTAACCATCTTTTTTCTGTGTGTGTGTGTGTGTGTGTGTGTGTGTGTGCATGGACCAGTCACATCTAACACACTGAATATGAGTGGATTTGAGCGGACCGGGACCCACAACACACGCACACACAAAGCCATGTTAAAACCTAAGAAATCCGTTGAGGAATAACAGCACAAGAAGACGCACAAGTAGACAAACATTTCTTTTTCTTGGTGCATTCACTGGTTCTTGGATTTTTCTGCAAGATATTTGATGTTAAAGATAGACTGGTCTGTTATCTGTACTGCGATTCTGTGATTTCTGTCATAAATGTGCACTTACTCAGTCTACTCCGTTCCTTGACTGTATTTGGGTGTATTTTAAAGGCTGTTCTGGGCTCATGAATGTTTCAGCGCGGTTTGTTCCCTTCTAGTCTTCTTCGCTGTTTAGACACTGCAGTATTCTCTCTCTCTCTCTCTCTCTCTCGCTCTTTCTCTCTCTCTGCCTTTTCCCCAGTTACCCTCATGCCAGTGCGGGAGATGCCTTGGAGATCAGAGATAAAGTTGCCAATTTGCCATTGTTCTTTCATTACAAATGGAAAAAACATACATACAACCTGTCTGCCTCTGTTGCACTAACACATATAGACACACACACACAGACACACACACACACACACACACACACACACACATAGCCTACACCTTCAGGTATGTGTGTGACAATAAATGCACTGCATCACTTCTTGTGGGGGGCAGCTGGGAGGTCCGATAATGAGATTTTGCTCTTTGACTCTGTCTCCTTACAGCTGCCAATAAACTTAATATGCTAAATCTTTTCCACTTTGCACTCGCACACAGGATGCACACACACACACACACACACATATTCACAGCGGTTTTCAAGCATGCACATGTGCACGTAGCCTTTAAAAATTGCAAACATACATGTGCACTTCCATTCTGTCCAGAGCAGATGTGATTGTGAAGCTCACATACATGCACACTTGTGTTCTCTTCTACTCACATGATCATTCACTTGGTTCTCAAGCAGTTCACCTGAGGAGTCATTTGCATATCTCTGCATTGCACACAAGTATAATGTCAGAGGAAACCAGACAATTTAATTCATATTTATGTGTAATGTAGACAGAGACTGGCATGAATTAGAAATTTCTTTTAGAAATACAGTTGCGGAAAATTTTTTGAGACCACCCTTGTTTTCTTCAATTTCTTGTTGGTTTTAATGTCTGGTACAACTAAAGGTACATTTGTTTGGATAAATACAATGATAACAACAAAAATAACTCATAGTAGTTTAATTTCAGAGCTGATATCTATCAATTTTACATGGGTTTTCTTGAAAATAACCAAAATCACATAAGTTCTTACATCGATAGCTATGGCATTGCACTGACAAAAACAGTGCTTTTAGGCATTCCATGTTTTCTTTTCTGTCTGTTTTAGTCACATAATACACACAGGAGTTAGTACTGGATTGGGTAACCATTGTATCTGATGACTTTTGATGGTCTAATATTTTTTCTGCGACTAGATGCAATGAGATGTCATGCAAGGACAGATCTAGACCCATGCTGTAGAGGCGTTTGTGCTTTGATGATGTGATGCACCTTGAAGAAACCCCATGACGTTTGTTTTATTTTATTTTATTTTTAATGCACAGTGTGTTCCAGGTTGGTCAAAAATGTGTTTCCCAACTTCTGGATGAATATTCCCCCTTAATTCAAAATTAGGCACATTGAGAATTGTCTCCATGTAAGTGTACATATGTTTAGTGCCTGTTTGTTTTTGATTTACTAAGAGACATGACAATGTTACCAAAAGAAACAAAGGAAAAGAGAGAAGGATAGAAACTTTAGGAATGAAACACCAAGAGACATATAGGAACAGTTATAGTGAGAGTATTTGGTTCAATACGCTCTTCCTCCTGGCTCCTCCCCATCATTTTAGTTTGTACCTCCTTCTGTTTTTCTCCCACGGTGATGTCAATGCTTCACAATCAGCCAGTTGTAGTTCAGTTCAGCTAAATTTAACCCATAAAGACCCAATACTACATGTGTGGCCATTCTAAAATAGATTTTTGTCTATATTTATATTGTTTTTTTTCCCAAATAATTTGTTAATTACAGTGTGACTTCAGTACCTTTTCCACAGACATTCCCAGGTATTTATTTAGCAAGTAAAAGAATTCCTGGTAATCTGTGTGGTTTGTGTTTCCACTGCAAAGTTCCTGGAAACATATGTAAATCAAGATCTGTTAATTATGCCACCGAATCAAAATTCTGCTGAAATTCTTTTGAACATATTCACTGCTCAGTCATGGCTTTGCTGCTGATTTCACCAAAATCATGTACATTGATTCCAAATCTGAAATCAGAATTTTTCCAATTTGTTAGGATTTTAACTCATAAAGACCCAGCACTACATTTATGACAGTTCACAAATGAATTTTTCTCTCAATTTAATTTTTCTTAAATTATTTATCCCCATTTATTATCATATTATTCTTGGTATTTTGTACTTTTTAGTTTGTCCCATGTATTTTCCTGTATTAAATTCACTGATCATGTAGATCAGGGGTGGCCAACCCTGGTCCTGGTGAGCCACAGTCCTGCATGTTTTAGATGCGTCCCTCTTCCAACACACCTGATTCAAATGATAGGTTTATCATCAAGCTCAGCAGAAGCTTGATGATAGACCTCAGGTGTGCTGGAAGAGGAAAACATCTAAAACATGCAGGATTGTGGCTCACCAGGACCAGTGTTGGCCACCCCTGATGTAGATGTTCCTAAAAGCTCAGAATAAACTTGAGGGTTATTATATCAAAAATGGAGAAAACTGAAGAAAAAGTGACTTTTGCAGCAAAGATATCAATAACTGAAGGTAAAACAAAGTGTCTCCATCCACTTTCATTGACCCAACTCCATGGGTTTTACTGCTGAATCAATGTTGTAGAAGATGGCAGTGCCTCCATGGTAACTATGGAGCCACTGAACATCCAGTGGGTCATATCTGATGACCATGAAAATACAACAAGCTTTTTTTTTTTTACACCAATTATTTACGTGAATTGATAGGATTCATTGATTAGAAGTTATTAAACATTTTCAATCAGGAGATGCTTTTGGTTGCCAGTGGATGTTTGGGTCTTTATGGGTTAAATCACATCACTTTCAAACCAAGATGCAATGTAGAAGAGTTGGATTAGTAAATCTCACACATTCAGAACCATAATTACTGCAACAGCGGCAACACTTCCACTCAGTAAATCAAATAAATTAACATGTGATATAGAGTGATATTTCTATGGATTATGAGGGATGACTGTGACATTACACCTGCAGTTGTCTGTCACCTTCCTGTGAATGTGCTATGTCAGAAATACCTGGAGGGAGTTTTACTACATCAGGTGCTAACGTCTACTCGTATTCAACGTGAAACTGATTTGGTGGTCAAATGTCAAGGTCACCTCACAAAATACAGTTTCTTACTATAAAGAATCTGAAATACAATTATGATACAACATTTCACACAAATGCGTAACAGAATAAAACGATGAAGTGATGACATTTTGTACCCGAAAGGTCAGAGCGATGAAGTGATGACATTTTATATCAAAAGGTCAAAGGTCATCTTCAATGTGATATCATAATGCTCTGGAGGAGGACTTTTCTGTCTATTATTCAGTGGAATAGGGGACAGAGGGGGACACTGTGCCCATATGTCACATTTGATCAGATTCTGAACCAGTGACACTAATCTTGGATGCCCTGCTTTAAACTGCGCTGACTGAATAGATCTTCCATGTTGTAGGTTGAAGATATGTGTGAAGCATCCACATTCTATATCTGGAGCTTCTTTGCACTTTAACTTTTTGGCAGAGGCATAAAACAAAGGCTTTTATTCTAGTGTTTTCAACCAACAAGTGTGTCGTATATTTATTTTTATTTAATGTGATTAAAAATACAATATGGACACTGGAGACTACGATCTTTACTTTCTTTCTAACACATTTCATGGCTTTCTTGATTTATGGGAAAACATAAAGTAAAAGTAATTACAGCCATCAGTCACTAACAGCATACATACATTTTTAAACCACTTTAAATGACCTGAGAACTGGCTGTAAAGGACAACTCACCTTATTAAGATGTAGGAGATTAACTTTAGGATCACGGCTGCCATCAGACTAAAGATGACTTTTTTAATTTCATTTCCATTTTGCATTCTTGTCTTTTCCTAACCCAACGAACAATATTTTTCCCCAGGGATGAAAAAGGTTTATCTCTGTGTTCTATAGAAACTCATCCCTATATAATAATACCCATAATGCCTCACTCTAAGTCAGCAATGGTCACTTTGAATCATTTAATAAAGCACAAATTTCATAAACTTACCTGTAAACAACAAAAAAATAAGAAACAAAGTCTATATATGCAAATTATTATTAATAAGAGATTAGTACTCACGTTTACAAATGAGTTTACATTCACAACAGTTGCTGGTGTTAGATTTTGCTGTCTGTCTGTCTGTCTGTCTGCCATATTACAGGGTACTATGTTCAGAGGCTCACTGGCTTTAGCACTTACATCCTACTCCCTTTGTTTTCTTCTCTTTCTGCTCCTCCTTTGTTCAGTTAATACTTCTTGATCTAGCCTCCACCTCTGTTTTCTTTTAAGTCCTTCTCCAACTCATTATCTCTTTGATGGCCTTCCTACTAGCTCGGTTGTCTCTCTCTTTTCTTTTCCTTTCCACCATCTCTCTTTGTCTTCCTCTTGATGTCATCAGTGAAATATACAGTGTGGGTCTAAATAAGTGTACTTGTATTCATGTTTGTGTGTGAGGAAGTGAGAGGATGCGGTGGAAGACAGATTGCATTTTGTAACAAAGCTAATGAAGATGTTTGCTTTCTTCTCTCCCTCCCTCCCCGTGTATTCCTCTGCCCATCCCTTTCTATCTTTCTTCCCTGGCATTACTCTATTTGTTCCTGTCTCTCATCCTCTCTCCAACCCCCGTCTGCCCTACAATAACTTACTTCCTCTCCTCTCCATCATGTTCTTATCGTCCTTGCCCTCTCTTTTTGTTCCTCTTCTCAGGTGGGTTGTTCATTAGGAATACTGATCAGGAGTATACAGCGTTTCGTCTCGCTATCTTCCTTCACAACACCAGCCCCAACGCTACAGAAGCTCCCTTTAACCTGGTCCCCCATGTTGACAACATAGAAACCGCAAACAGCTTTGCTGTCACCAATGCATGTAAGTTTCTGATTATGAAGTACTTCAAGGTACTTTATCTGTACTATTTCATTTCATTTCAGTTTTTTTTTTTTTTTTTTTTAGTTTGTCTCTGCCTCTTTGTGTTTCTGTTTGGATCTACTTTCCTGTCACCAGTATGACTATGACGTTCTGTTTGTCCTGCTCTAAACAGCAAATTATATTCACTTACTGGTGTGAAAAGCGGTCTTTCTGCAACAGTTGCTGGATAAATTACCATTTTGAAATCTTGATTTTACGCTCTTTAAAGTACATTCATAATCCTAATAATCCTGAACTAAAAAATATTGCCACCGGTTTTGCTCATATATTTTTTTCAATGTAGTTAAGCTCTTCTGCTCTTTTACATTTATTATCATAATTATCTATCCCATCTGCAAGAAAAGATAATGTTTCATGGCATATTACATTTCTCCTGGAAGTGAAATGAGGACTGTTGTGTCCAAAACAGAGGGAACAGTTGGTTGTTGTGTCCTCCCCGATGTTCACAAGGATGACAGTTAATCTTTCCCCACCTCTTTCTCTTTTCTGAGAGGTTATGCCTAATCCCTCAGACTCCCTCTTGACCTGAAAGCTTGCGAGGCAGACTTTGTGATATTGGTATTGGCAAGTCAGCGTTAACAACTATGTGAGCAGCCTTTCCAACCGTTCAGAGCCTCTGAGCATGTGTCAGGTGTCTCGTTATTTGTTGGACTTAAACTATGAAATAATACAATCATGTGACGACCTCAAAGAAAACTGATTGTGATATTAAATGTTGTAGTAGCTGTATGATAATGTGGCTGATTGTGATCTCTCCTGACTTGGTGAATTACCTCTGGAAGCTTTGTGCTTTTAGTGTTTGAGCTGTGTAGTTGCTATGTGTGTGTGTTCTAAGAGGTTTTAGTTATTTGTTTTCGGCTGAGTGACACTGGTTTACACTGCTCTCATGTAAAAGCCAAAAATGTGGTGAGGTGTGTACACATCACCCACGACACATCTTTGCCACATGCTTGCTTGCTGCCTTATTTTCTACCCCTTAGTCTCTCAAAAGAACAACATTACAATTCTGAAAGGTTACCGTGGAGCGTTGCACAGTGCATATAAGGTGCATGAACTGAATCTGCTCCTGTTTTTAATTGCTATATAAAATTCTTTTGCACCAAATTAAATTCCTTGTTTTGTGTTTTTGTCACTGTCAGTATTTTTATGTCTTGCATAAAGATGATCATGACACAGATGTAGTAGCAGAAATGGAGTCTTTTAAGTAAAATAATTGTTCAGTTTCTGCCAGGATCTAGGTGTATCGCCAACGTGCTGCAGTTTCAATTAAAAGTTTCCTCTGGGAGTAGGACTGGTTATTTCACTTGCTCAACTGCCTTCCAGTGGTAAAGGTGTATCTTTTCATGTGAGTCCCTGAGTGGGAACAAAGGTTTTATTGTTGCTCTGAACAAGTTTAACTTAGTTAAACTTTTCATTTATTAAAAGATTGGAGTGCTCTGGCTTAGCAGTATGGGGATGAGTCTAGGGAGAGTAAAATAACAGTATGAAAAACTTTGCTCTTGCTGCATAAATTAAATGCATTCACCATTTTCCATTACAGTGCTGTAAAGAGTATAACAACACATATTCACAAGATACTACACTATGTCTGTTTGTTAACATCGATCACTGGAGCATCCATCTTAATGTAGGGACATTTTCAAGTGATCTTACTGCAGTGTTTACCTTCGTATATCATTAAATTTTAACAAATGGACCACTGGGGCTGTTAACAAGGCACGAGGAAAAATCAATAGAGCATAATACAACAATACAGCTCTTCTCCTCATGATATTATATCATTGTGCTTAACAAGCTTCTTGAAATATCTTCAGGTTATGAAGACAAACCCCCAAGCAGCTCCATTGTCAAACAAGGCTGCTGAATGTAGCAAAGGTATGGAGTGCCTGAAAGTCTGAAATACTGAATATCTACAATATAATCTAGCATTTCATTCATATTGGGCCAGGTCTCCTAAAGGTTTGTGTGTATTAAAATGTGCAAACTCATTGCACTTGCAAAAAAATGTACAAACTGTTTTACTAACAGGGCACACTGAGGGTTGCATCTTTCAAAGGTACAAAATAGCACTTTTGGAATCAGTTAGTACATTTGCTGCAATGATTATACAAAATGGGGTGTTTAAATGCAAGTGTGCGAGAGCAGGAGTGAGATAATGTAAATTATTAATTCAGCACACGTAAAGTGATTCAACCCCCCCAAACGCAATTTTGCTCATAGAAACTGCATCTATATTTAACACGCCTCAAAACGATGTGCAAAGGAGGTTTGTTTGTGTAATTGCATACACATGGCCAGTTATTGAGACATCGAAATAATGAAACAAGATGCAGAGAACACATTTTTCTCCCTCTGCCCTCCTGTGAACATTTTCGGAATGAATGAGGAAACATTCATTAAAACATATTGACTATCCAACCTGGTCATTTTGGAGCTGCTGGAGGAAGTCTGACACATTATGCACAAATCCACAAACTAGGCTGTGTGAAAAAACAGGGAATAACAATATCTCAGACCAGGGGGAATAATTCGTAAGAATGGGGGGGGGGAGTCCATAGATATCACAGTGTACCTCCCTCTCTTTCTCTCTCTCTTTCTCTCTCTCTCTCTCTCTCTGAGGTCCGCTTAAGCCTTACCTGCAGGTGCCAATGCAATACCTGCAATGACAGAACTCCTGGCAACTTTACATTTCCATGCGTCTGGATCAACCAATACTGCAAGCAAAATCCTCATTTAAATAGGGTGGTCTCCAACACGATTGCACCTATATGTGATCTTGATAAATCATCAACCCCACGCACAAAATTCTAGATTGCACATGC
>JAPTGZ010000006.1:20341595-20360030 GCA_029814645.1 Fowleria isostigma
GTGACCCTAGTGAGGATAAAGCGGGTTCAGAAAATGAATGAATGAAGAAAAGTGGGTCACTGTGATGTGTTACTGCCTGAGCTCATTACTATTCATCAGCTTGCCCAGGTGAGACCACACCCATAAAATTAATGTATCTCTGTGACAGTTTTCATATACAGCAAGGATAGCTGAACGTTAATATTCTTGTGCGCTATTCTCCAACAAAACTTTGACAACGCGGAGGCTTCACAACAAGGTTGCTGTTGAGGCCTGGAGCAGCACCATTGTGGCTGTCTATGACCAGTGCTCAGACCATAAGTAAAACACTATTGTCAACTTATGGAAGTGCTATGTACATTGGCTAGCTGTTAGCCAATCAGAATCAAGCAGATTAGCATGTTGAATATTCATGAGAACTGGTGCAAATTGAGCTGAGTCTTCCAGCAGGCTTTTATACCACGTTAGAATGGATGAAAATTTGGTAACTAATGCATTTTTTCCACAAAAAAAGTTAGAGTCCATCGTAGGACTTTAAACATTAGCACAAAAGTAATGAAATATGTGTGGTGGGACACCTTTAATGTGCACTGCCTCATCTGAAAACATGACTAAGACAGATTTATTATCAACATCTGTGATCCTGTACTACTTCAAAATTTCCATTTATTTAATTTTTGTTTTAAAAACATCTACTGGCAAATACTTTATATTACAAATTTAAAGCAGTGTAGATGGTTTATAATAAGAATAAACACTTCCACAAGGTGTGCTGCCTGATAAAACTAAAAAAATGCTGTTCTGGTTAGCCACACTTCAAGCTAAGGTATTATACTGTACTTCATATCCCAATGAGCGAATAACTTAGCAACTGTTCTAAAATTAGCTCTCCTTGCTGAAATAATGGTATTCATGTGCATTCACATGCTGTCCACCATACAGCACAACGGCTAGTCCTGTTTTGGTGCAAGCATTGATCCTCTGAGTTGTAGTCATACTGTGATAAGCGTACTTCCACACCAGGCTTTCCGCTATTATCTAATCTTAGCTCATGTGGAAACATTTTGTTAAGTTTACGAAATTAAATCAAATAAATAATCTCCTGTTCCTAAAATACATCACATCACCCATAATCTGGCTAAAGCCTGAATCTATAAATGGCTTGAGGCAAAGCTGTCCGGCCAATATTTGTCAGACCATTCCACTTCATGGCCATTTGGCCAACTATTGATTTTAGAAAGAACAGACATAGACATATGCTCTTACAAGGACAAAAAAACAGAGGAATCCAGTAGATTTCTAATGATTTGCTGGAGCATCTCATCACCTAGGTAACCAACGCCACTGTGAGCATGCCAGCACACTGCAAGGTAGTCATGGCAACAACAGGCAATGGGGTAGTGAGGTAGAATGAGCAGACAGATAGAAGGACAGAAAGATAGACAATAGAAAGAGCGAGGCAAAAATAAACCTATAATTACACGGCAGAACCTTGACAGTCCAGGAGCAGAGATAAAGAAAATGAAGAGACAGAAAGTGAGAGAGTAAGGGCTAGTGGGTGCAAAAGTGTGACCTAATTTTGAGTTAAAGTGCTTGCAGATGGCCATACACTTATATGTCTGTCTCTACAACAGACAACCATTCTGAGACATGGACAAACAAATCTGCATCCAGTGCCCACTCTCCGCTTTATTCCTTAGTGTCCAAACACAGACACTGGAAACACTAATACACTCCACCCCTCCTTTTTGATATGAGTCAGCATCCACAGCACATGGCCCTCAGCAAACCAATCAGCAAATGGCGCAGCATCACAGATCACCAATCACATTCTACTCTTTGGACAAGAAGAAAGAAGGATAGAAAGGTAAAGCTAGAAATCCAGTAGTTTTTGTAAAGTCAGTGTTGGTGTATGTGTTGTAAAAATCAGTCTTCTTCAGTTATCCCCTGGACGTTGGTCAGTCCAAAATTATGATAATGATGAACATGGAATGCGACATAAACATGAAAAAACAACTAAATTCACTGTCATTAAAATAAAATTTTAACTGAACCCATGTTTTAATTCAGAGAGCATACAGAGTTCAACCCAGAAATATGTGCATATTTGTTCAAATTTTACTTGTTTCTGTGTCATGGGATCTTCTTTAAAGTGGTTAATGGTCGATTCATGAACATTTAAACACCTGCATGTGTCACACTAGCAAACAGCATGCCAATGGGTCGATTTCCTGTCGAGAGGCATGTGGAAAATGTAAATATATTAACATTTTATGATTTGCTTTTATAGGCCAAACTCACTCGAACAAGGGGTGCATTCAATTGTTTACATCGGTGCATTTCTACTCAATATGCAGACCTCTGTTTCTTGCTGAATCGCTGCTGAATCGTAGTTTCTCCCTAAATGTGTTATGTTGTTCAGGAAAAGCAGCACATCCCTGATATCCACATTTGTCCCTATAGTCCTGTACACACAATGTGCTACAGACCTGAAATTAGAGCAGTAATATAAATGTTTAGTTCCTATACATCTATTTCTCTTGACCTTTCACTCCATATTTTTCTCGATGTCCTCAGATCACTCTCATTGTTTCTCTCTCACACTAAACCTTTTTCACTCGCTTTCCGCGCGTAGAGCTCTCATGCTAGTTTGCATAACAGTGCAACACTGGCTGGAGTTGAGTGCACTCAGTGAAAAGCATTTATCATACTGAAGTGTCAAATATCTCTGTAACACTCCTTAATTCCAAAATAAGGGGAACAGTGGAGTGTCTAACGGAGGGTGCAAAAAGGAGACAAGAAGCACATATAAAAACAAAAAACATTAAGTCAGAAGCTGAGGAGGAAAATGAAAGGCGTGAATTAAATAGAGGGTGTACCAGACTGAGAGAGTGAGGAGAAGAGAGGAAGGAGCAGGGACAGATAAAGAGAGAGAGAGAGAGAGAGAGAGAGAAAATGGAGGAGCAGGAGAGCATGCCAAAAATGCTTGGCAAGGCCTTTCTATTTTGAGACAAATGGACAATGTTAGGAGAACAGCAGCACACAGAACAGTGTCCTGTCTGTTATTCTGCAGCCTCAGACTTAGCTTCCCTCTCACACTGAAATACTGTTGTGCTTTATTAAAACATCTGCAAACACACTCTTATCATGTTAAAAGATGGGATTTAATTGTCGCTTTACATCTTCTTAATATCGATCAAGCCAATGTATTTGAGTACTTCTTCTGAGAATGCTTTCCTAGCCTCCTGTTGCAGTCAAAACCTAAGACTGTTCAATCCTAAGACATAAACCAGGGCACAAATACTTTGCACATAGAATATAAACAGAGTTTAGTACAATGAAGAACATGTCTAAAATGGTTAGATAGCTATTTTTTTTTAACAAATACAAAGTGATAGTGCTGGGGTTATTTTCACATATGTAACAATTATGCTGATGATTGTAATGATAGAAAATGTCACTGGTGCAACAGTGGTCATGTATGTATTTTTGGACTTCTATCTTATACCTCAGAGCAGGATAAAACTTTCACTTCTGAGGCAATACTTTTGGGTCATCAGTTGATATGAACCATCTCATTTACTCAAGTCTCATCTATCTAGTTCACTGACAATCTGTGCCAAACTCAGATTCATTATGACACTGGCAGTCATCCAGAATCTACCACGGAAGCCTAAGAGTGATGGTTCACCTTGACAGAGCCCGGACTGAGGGCAGACGAAAACAAATCATGTCATGTGCTTACTTATCGTTGCTGAAAAAGCTTAAGACATTAAAACCTTCAGTTATGACTTTTACCTTGAATTCTTACTTAATATTTACAGATTTTCCTTATGGAGAAGAGTAATTTGCTTTTCTTTTGAATGGTGGAAAAAGGTATATTAATAAAAAGTGGGACAGTCAACCTGTCAACGTGTACAATTCCAGCAGTAGTCAGTGTAAAAGTCAGTGAAAGCGTTTCATCACAAAAAAACTTTTCACAAATATTCCCTACATTATATTCAATGTACACTGTTGCCCATAAAGTTGGAATAATTTTGAAATAAACCATTTTTGACACATTCTTTCCATTTAAACACATCGGTAAAGATCTTTGACTAGATGCAGTGATTACATAATGAGCTTGTTTACATGACCATAAAAATCCGATAACAGAGTAATCCAATAATCGCCTTAATCAGATGCTACGTGTTTATTTGCACTTCAGAAATGCGATAATTGAAAAATCCTGCTTTACATGTTTCAGTCCATTCTTTGATTTCATTTGGGGTATATACATAAGTTATGAGATGTATACTTCCTGTCATTTTCAGAACATTTAATCTTGTCTTGTTGTCCATGGCAACGCCTACGGCGTCAGCATTAGCTGTCCTGATGTGGAAGCTAATAAGACTACAAAATGGGTCACAGGTTCCCGCTAGCATTCAGTTCATTCCATTGCTTGTTTAACTTTTTCCTTAGGCTCATGTTGCTGCTGCGTAACTTCCGTTTATATAGATTTTTATTTTTTACCCTGGTGCAGATGTAAAAAAAACCCAAAATAAATCATATTAGCCTGTATACATGCATGAAGACACTGGAGTATTTGGGAGAAATCTAGGTGTGTTAATCCGATTTCTCATAATCAGATAACTGCCGTCATCAGATAAACCCTATCAGATTATCCTGTTTACATGATCACTTGAATAGTCTGGTAACTTTAGAAATCGGAAAATGATCAGAGTATTACTGTGTATGGTAACAGCCTCACTGAGTCCCACTTACATCATCTACCAAAAGTATATAACATTTTAACAATCATGTCAAGGAAAAAAATATTTTATTAAATATTTTATTCCAACTTTGAGGGCAACAGTATAGTTGAAGACAGTGTACATAGTTTTCTGTGACCCCTTGTGAATCAAACGACAACACAACAGAGTCTTCCACCGGTGTCAGTCAGGCAGAAGTTCAGTCATGGTTAGGAGTACTGACAATGAACCGCATCCATCCCTGTCTCTTCTCTCCTGTCAACTATAAACTAAAGGCACAAAATTCACAATAAATATAAAAAACGTCAGTCAAGCAGCCCTTGGGATGTTGAATGACGAGGATATTCTGTTTAAAGTCCATGCACATACAGAGGCAACACACCAACACACAAAAAGAAAAAGGAAAAAGAACACCTACAGTATATCCAGGTATATAAAACACAACATCACCTGTATGTAACACTTCCAGGTATCCTTCTCAATAAATACATTTACATAAAATTAAAATGTTTTATATCCTTCTTTTTTTTCATGAAAGTGCCTTGAACTGAACCATTGATACGAAAGGCCCTAAATGTCTAAAATAAATGTTTGATTCATGTCTAGATCGATACCTGAAAGCTGAAAGTCTCTATTTCGAATATTATCCATCTGTACCTTTCTCACTCACAATCCAACAGCAAAATAGAGCAAAATGAAATGAAAACACAAAAACTGGTCAATAAAATATTTGTTATCACCATGGAAACTGCACGTTATGTATTCTGTATTTCAGCAACCTTGATTATCAATGTGCATCCGGAGCAAGTTAATAATGCTAACAGTGATATACAGAACACATACTCAATGCAAGAACAGGCAAAAACAGACAGACACACAACCTGTCTTGCCATATTGGATTCAAACACAGACTTTCAAAGATTACATCCTGGAACTGCAGCATCCAGGGTTTGACACTGACCAGATTCTACTGCTCTCTATGTTTTTTTTTTAATCTCTTGGATGGGTCTAGCTTCTCTTCAAGACTCCTAAACTGATCACGCTACAGCTTTACAGAACAAAAACATATCTGGTGAAAAGGTGGATCTTAACATCATCCATCCAGCCCAGTGCTGGTTATATAACTGGGTCAGACACCTGTTGGTGAGGAATGAAAGAAAACTCACTTTGATAGGTTTCCCATCTGGTGTCAGCACTTCCTCTGACAGCTCCATCATCTTCAGAGCCATGTGAGCAATTGGCTTTGCATGACTATCAACCTTCTTATGAAGTCCTCCTGCCACACAGTATGCATCCCCTATTGTCTCAATCTGCACCAGAAAATGAGAGGAGGAGGGGTAGACACCAAGATTAGTAGATGTAACTCATACCTACCTGGTAACTGAATACTGGGATTAGGTGTTAAAATTGTACATAAGATGATTAAATTCAGCATTCAAAATAAAATCAATGCACTGCAATGACACACAATGACTGTTGTTTACAATACGACATTTGTAAGTTTCATAAAAGACAATGTAACCTTATGCATTTATATTGAATCATACCCAGGACAGGGCTGCATAGATATAAAAACACTATGTCTTTATTAATTTCAGGCTACTAGGGGTATATATTACCAGTGAATATTCATGTATATTGTATACACATAATGATGTGTATATAATAGGTGGATGTATATCATTTCTGTTGTATTGTGAAATTGAAACAACACTACATAGAGTGCACAAGCTCAAAATTAACCAATCAATCTATCGATCAATCAATTTATGAGGTAAAATCTTAAGAATACTTGTCTGATGCAATTAATTCATGGTAAAAAAAATAGCCATAATATAATGATATGCATTATATTTTATCGTAAGAGCGGTGTAGTTAGGCGTCCATCTTAGGTTTTTGGTGTAACATTCATTCTAACAATTATTACAAAAAAAAGAAAAAGTCTGCCATCAGTGTGTAAAATGCTGCTTTTGATAAACTCGTGGGTTTATGTCTGGTGGCTTCATTTTCACTGTTTTAGTGGAATCTAACTAGACTGTACACAAATATTAATTTCAGTGCACATTTTTCTTTGGTCTTTTACTTTATTTTGTTTATGCTGTCAGCTAAACAGTTTCAAATTGAAAACAAAATTATTATGAAACTATGTAAAAATGATTTATAAATTAAATATTTTGATTTGTGAACAAACATTTCACCCTTCAGTTTGTTTCAAAGGTTCAGGAAGTGTTTGGAATACTAAGGAACAGGAATACTATATATATTATATACTATAAAACTATAAGGAATAATTGTTGTTTTTTTACATTCCTTTAGATTGAATAGAAAAAATTATTTGATATTTATCCTGATAATTACCAGCGTCAACTGATAAGAAAATATGTAGCATTTAGCAAAACAGACGATGCAATTCTAGTTAAACAAGCAACAGTAGTAATGAAGTATGTTTTTTCCTGTATTTTCCTGTTAAAGAATTAATTTCTAGCCAGACTAAAACTCATGTTTATAAAAAAGACAGAAAGAAAAGCAAACAAAAAGTGCCATAGTTGTCATTTCATAAATGTCATGACCTTTTGAAGGAAAGAAAGATAGCAGAAAAGGAAAAGAGAATCTAAGTGGAGGAAAAAGGAAAGTAGGAGACAAACGGTTTTCATTTAGGCTTTCCACAGGCTAAGTCATTCAGACAGTAACCATGACAATGGCAACATATGGGTGCCTCAATCCCTGCTCTTCTTGAGCTCTCATTTACACATACACATTCTCACTCAAACCCACTTACATACACTCAATCTCTCAGGCGACTGTTCTGTATCACTTCTTCCACGTATCTGTTACATGGCATTTGTGACAGGTAATGTCGCAGATAAGCAGATTTTTACTGGAAATTGGCAAAAAATACGTAGGTTGAGCTGATAACGGTGAAATGAAAAGGTGGAATGATTAAATATGAGTGAAAACACAGAACTGATAAAGAGAAGAAAGCAATAAAAAAAGGAAGGAAGATATACTTCAATGGCTGTTTGCAGGCTCTGCTCTGTCAGATGGACAATATTGACACGTCTTTGTTAAGCTTCAACAGACAAGACATTAATCAGTTTTTTTTTCCACAACAGAAACACACTCACACCCAGAGGAATATATACATATATATATATATGCATGCACAAGAAAATCACTCATCCCAAACCTCTGGTACTGCCACATAAACAAACATTTTCATGGATTGTCACAAACAGAATAAAATAATACTATGCCAACAGTTCAGTCAACAAACATCACTACATTTCTGAGATAATAAAATGAACATTTAAAGGGAAAAAGATGATTACAAAGGCAGACTGGTGAAGCTTCGACAGGATAAACTCTGTGGGATTAGATTTAAACCATTTTTTTCCCCCCTCTATTTATTCAAGAACGTACCATTGAGGTACAAGATCTCCTCTTCTGGGAGGTCCTGATTATGTTTTCCATTTCTCATCTAAGTGTCATCTGTATTGTTACCTTCCCTGTGACTGTTAGATTTATTATAAGTAATTTTGTCTGATTCTAAGATCATTTAGCCTAGCTCCAAGCTGGCAATGTTAACTAGCCTTCACTGATGCTGGCAAAGATAAGCTGCTTTCCATGATAATGTTATTATGAGACTCAAGGGGGGATTCTAAAGAGGGGACATGAATGTGCTTTAATTGGCTAATAAAGAACAACCAGTCCCACATCCGTAAAGCACATCAGCAGCAGCTCATGCTTCACTCTGAACACCAGCACAGCAGGCAGTAACACTGAGCAGTTTGGGACTGTAATTACAGCATGATTTGTTTATCTATGTGTCTGCACGTCTTACTTTGTTTTGTTTGCATATACGTAACAGCACAGCCTCATGTTTGTGATGCTTCTATCTACTGACCTTATAAACATCCAGGATGCCACACTGGTAGTCGAAGCGTGTGTACAACTCGTTCAACATGGAGATGACCTGCATGGGCGTACACTGGGCACAGACTGCAGTAAAGCCCACAATGTCCGAGAACAGCATGGTGACGTCGTCAAACTTGCGTGCAGGCACTGGCTGGCCCTGCCACAGTTTCTGGGCCACGTCACCGGGAAATATGGAGTAAAGGAGATCCACAGTTCTCCTCTTTTCCTCCTCCAGCGCCTGGTGTGTCCGCTCTAATGTGGCCTAGGTGAGGATGGGGACAGAAAGAAGATTATGAATTCTGCTCTGTGTGCTTTGCTTTGATGAAGGCACTGATGACAGTGATGCTGTGATGTGGGAGTACTGCACCAAATTAAAACTGCTGGTGCATGCAAATGTATTTATGCATTAATTTGATTTATTTTTGATTGTGTGTATCTGCATATGCTTATTTGCGTCTGTAGGCGTGATTCTCTATGCCAAGTCTGTTTGATGCGGGGCTGTGGCATTGTTCTTGCTGGCAAGTCGATTAAAATATGGCTATTTATATCAGTGGCCTGAGGGGGTAGTTCCAGTGAGAAAGTGATGCAGTGAGGAGATACGAGGGACTTGCTCAAGGGTACTTTGAAACTAAATTATAAGAGCAAGTCCCAGAAGCCAGGTTCTCATTGCTAATGTGGTTTTTAGCGGTTGATGTTGAGATTTAACTGGTCAGTACAACTGATCCGCTCAGCAAAGACAATGTAAGACCAAGCACACAATAAAAATTTATCAGTTAAATAAACAAAAAAAAAAAAACATCTGAATTTCTCAACAGGGAGACACAGTGATGGAAAAAATTATTAGACCATCAGAAGTCATCAAAAACAATGGTTGAGCAAAAAGTACTGACTCCTGTGTGTATCCTGTGACTAAAACAGACAGAAAAGAAAAGATGGAATGTCTAAAAGCATGGTTTTAATGTCATAGCTATTGAACGTATGTGATTTTGGTTATTATCAAGAAAACCACAAAAAATGGATAGATATTACCTCTTAAATGAAACTCTTATGAGGTAGTTTTGTTGTTATCATTATATTTGTCCAAACAAATGTACCTTTACTTGTACCAGGCATTAAAATGAACAAGAAATTGAAAAAAACTTAGGGTGTGCTAATATTTTTTTTCCAGGACTTTATACATTATACAATATATTGACACTGGTATTGGCCCGATATCAGCCCATTGACTTAAACTGGCTATTCTCAAATAAGACAACATTTACCGATGCAGCGGCTGGTGTTTATCTGTTGTGTTATATAAAGGTTGTTTCAATAAATTTATGCAAGTGAATTTATGCTAGCCTGTCCAGGCATCCGGTTTTCTCAGTGTACTCAATATTGAGAAAAAAGTCTGAAAATGGGCAAGTCGCTGTGAAATATGCCTGATCTATTTAATACTGGACCAATCACAAGTCTGGGGGGCGGATGTTTCGCCATGCGTCATAGACTTCTTTTTGTTGCAAGTCAAAGTCAGTTCCAAGTCCACACATCTCTTTAAAACTGTTGTTGGTTGTTTGATTCAAAAATAAGGATTGAATTACAGATTACATCCTGTATTATTAACAAAAGCGTCAAGTCCGTTTTATCTGTCATTGGTTTACTCCATGTTTGTTAGTAATGTCTTCATATTTAGATTCGAGCCAGATTTCTCAGTGAGAAAGGCAGATGGCTGGTCAGGCTAAATATGAAAGACAGTGACGGAGGCTTGATGAAGACTTGATCATTATTAATAATGAAGATGTCATTGTTTCCTTGTCACAAATTGGAGAATAAATTACAAAAATCAGAATACACACAGTGAATATCAACACATCCTTATTTCTCAGTTCAGTTACTCAGTAAATACATCTTTAAACAGTCATTCGATCCACTATTCTACCTTTAACTTATCCATCCTCTTCTTCAGGCCGTCTTGAGCCTTGGCCTGTTCTCCAACCAAGATAACATCCCTTGTGGCATCATGAATAGGGATGTCTGACAGATGGAGGCCCCTGCCCATCAGCTCCTCCAACTTATCAACACGTGGCGAGCCCAAAAACATCAGGGAGCACGACTCTGGAACATGGATCATCTGGCCCTTCAACTCCATGACCTGAAACCAAGAAGAGTGGGGATTAACTCAGATAAATAAGGATCATAAGGGTCTTTTTTTTTTTTTTCATTTATTATAGATTTAAATTCAGATGGCATTACATTAAAAAAAAAAAAAATTCTGATTTAAGCCATGACAGCAATACACAGATTATAAACAGAAAGCCAGAGGTTGACTACATAAATTATGTACTCGTAGTTAACCATCTGTGACCTACCCTACATAAAAAGGTCCCATAACAAATAAGCAAAAAGCCACTTGTTCTTTGATCGCTGTATTATGTCATTTGCTCGAAGCAGAAGTGGTTCATATAGCCTAATGCATTTTTATTTATATGCAACATTATAGTACACATCATTAGAAGATAAATGACATTTATATCATGTCAGCATACACTCACATATTGTAAATAAGCATATATCCTGTCCTACATGCTACTCACACAGTGTTGTATATATTGATAACAATTTCAGCAAGAACATGATTTATTTGGTATACTGCAGTTAGGTCTTACATTCAATCAGGTCAGTAAGTATTTGGACAGTGACACACATTGTGTGATATCACCTCTGACAATGGAGTTATTACTACGAATTCCTACAGGTTAATGCAATAATTTTTTTGAAGATTAATCTCAGCACTTGTTACATCTCGGTTGCTCCATTTCATACCCACTGTGGAGTGTAAAGAACCAAAACTACAAAATGTGTCTTTTTCTAAATACTTAAGGGCCTGACTGTACAGTGCATATATATATATATAAATATATATATATATATGCTTACCTATATTGGCCATGAATTTACTATAATCACAATAATGGTCACTAGTTAGACCCCCATAGGGACCTAGATTAGGGGTCTCAAACCTGTGGCCTGCAGGATGAACTAGTGGAATACAAAAATTACACTGAAGATATTAACAATCAAAAATGTTAAAATAACTTTAGGTCATTTCAACCTAAAGTGGGTCAGACCCACTTTAGATTAAAATAAAATGATAGTAAAATACTATCACAATAAACTATAAATAATGGAAACCACAATTTTTCTCTTTATTTTAGTGTAAAAAAAAAGTTAAATTCCACAAAAATATTTACATTTACAGACTAGCCTTTTACAGAAATTTTGACTAACCTAAAATGTCTTAAGAGAATTAAATTCAATTTTAAAAATATTTTGCCCATTAGATCTACTGTAGATCCACTGTGAGCTGTAAGTTGTAATGAACATGTGAAAATAAGACACTGAGGCAAAAATATTGGCATAAATTGTTAAAATTGCACTTTTTCTGAACAAATTTCATCTTGTTCATGGTTGTTCATGTTTTTTTCAAAGTATAGTTTGTAGATGTAAACATTCTGATGATATAATTTTACTTTTTCTGCTCTAAAACATAGAAGTTACACATATACATTTAAGAATTTCCATTATTTATAAATTAATATGTTATTATTTTAATGATCCGGCCCACCTCAGGTCAGATTGGGCTGTATGTGGCCCCTGAATTACCATGAGTTTGACAGCCCTGATCTCGATAATTCTGAAACGCAAATATAACCATTTACATGCTGACCAAAGATTAAATACTTTTAGTGATACAGACTTGTGTTTTAGTGTGATCCTACTACCATTTGATATCTTGTTTAGTGTGTTATCATATTGTGTATTACTATATAGTTGTCATCACATACTCAAAGGCTGGTTCTTATTATCAGTGCACTAGTCACATGTCTACACCTATTCTTTCCATTTTAACATGCAGGGCCACAAGCATTAGCCCGTCATACCTCACAAATGAATCCATCAATATTTATGATACTTGATTGGTATATTCTCACAGGTAATTTTTAGTAATTACAAAATAATCGTACTAAAATGGCCTGTTCAAGCTGGTTTTGCTCATCATAAGAGATTTATATCATGTCTGTCCATCACTTTTTTCATCAGCACTGCATTGTTATGCTAACTACCTGCGAAATGTGAACAAAATTTCACTAAATACCCACTGTTTTGCTCAAAAGCATTTCTTTACACAGGCAGATACAGTGTGTGAAGGACCTGCTGAGTGTCAATAATACAGGCAATGATCGTCTCATATTCCATGCAAATACAGAGTAGAGTATGAGACAGTCATGTGTGGCATATTAACAAGGAGAACGTCAAGTAAAGAAAACCCACTGAATCTGATTCTTGGCTCTTTCATGATGTTAACTCTAGTCGTTTGAAGATCAGTCTCATCACTCTGCAAAATTTCACTCTACCCTCGTTGTTCCTTCATTTTCTTACTTTCCCTTAGTCCTCTCTCTGCATCTTTACCTGCCTTTCTATCCTACCTTCCTCTCTTTCCCTCTCTCCCTCTCTGTGCTCTTCTTCTTTCTGTCTCTTTCATCCCTCCTCTCTCTCTGTCTTCCTCCATAGTGTCAGATAGATTATTCCGCCAGTGAGCACACTGCAGCCCTGTTTTATTTATAGCACAAGGCTCTCCTAGGTCTGCATAATACATACAGTCTACATCTACACACACAGACACACACTATTTATCTTCACACTAATACACAGGATACACCTCAACAGGGACACACATACCCCCTACGTCTGTTTTTTTTTTCCTGAGAAACACTGACATACAGATGACAAACATATACACAAACACATGAGCACATATGCAATCTACAGCCCAGAGGCTCTGAGTTCAAGACCCACCCACATCTCTGCAACACGCCATCCTCAAATGAAATAAGTATGCATTACTGATTGACAGGCTCTACACTTTAATACACACAGAAGAAAGCACACATACGCACATTTACACAAGTCTAGCAGCCATTGTTACAATCGTTCCACTGGTGTATGCCTTACACTTGTATAGTGCTGCTATTATAATATCACATTAAATTTTAAGAAATCTTAATTACTGTACCCCTGCTAACAACTCATAATACGTGCACACTCATTTATGTACACACAACAGAAGTTGTATTTAGTCAGAGGATGCGAGCTGCTGTTTCCAGAGGTTGTATCTGGCTGGGTGGGAGGACCCGCATGCCTGACATACTAACAATCATCTCCATGGAAACTGAAAAATCAGGAAAGCCACATACAAAATCACATAAGGATAATGCTGCTTGTTCACATGTTTCCTTCATGGGTATAAATGCAATAAACACACGGAAAGTCTGTAATAAAAGGATGAATTTACATAAAGCTGTTGTCACAAATTATTCTACCTTAGAACAATAATTCTGATTTAAGAAAAAAATGGGTCTTATTTTTGGTGTTTTGGCTAATTCTTATTATAGCAGCTGCCAATAGTTTCATCTTACAAGGCAAGAAAGATGGAATAATTTTATTGTCCCCCTTCATTTTACATCAAATCTCTGAAATTAACTTGGTGAATTAAGTGTTGCTCTTAAAAATGGGCATCACAGCCAAATCTCTAAAAATAAAGCACAAGAATAATGAATGACAGTTACATGTTAAATGTATATCGATGCAAAAAAAAGCATTAACTTAAAACAAAATTAGTTTTTTTTTTGTGCTTTAAGCCAGGTGTCATTTGGATTTTGGATGAAAAGTTGTGATTTAGAGACAATTAAATGTTTATTTTAAAATACATTGTGTGGGATAATGTGCCCTATGCTACCATCTGAGTCACTTTACTGTACATTTTTATTATCTGTGTACGTGGGATGCCCCGGACTGCAGCCAATAACCAAGGCTATATCAAGCTCTCCTACAGAAATAATACAGAATCCACCAAAAGCTGAATTCATGGCTTTACTGGTGGTTAATGAACAACATTGTTTTGGCTTTTTGCAAGAATGTACAGTAAGTTTAATAGTGTCACTGCTTCATCACCTCATACTCTTGGTGTCTGTTTCTGTTTCCATGTCACTTTCATTTTCTGTATTACTCTGCCACAAATGCAAACACACATAATGATACACATACAGACATAGAAATATACATGTACGCAGAGACACACATCCCTGGAGGCAATTGTGTTGGCCTACTTGTGCGTCTCTGTTTAACTCAGCACTCTCCTCTCCTTCTGCCTGCATCTCTGTCACCACAGCGCAGAAGTAGACGAAGCGAGTGAAGGAAGGAAGAAGGAGAGGATGGAGGAAGACATTCATAAAGAAGAAGGAGGGGGGGAGGGTGTACAGTAGGAGAAACACTGAAAAACATGAGGTTGGAAGACTGAAACAAAAAGGAGAACACCTGAGATGTAGGATTGTAGTTAGTGTTGGATGGATAGTAGAAAAGAAGAATACGAGCAAAAGAAGAGTTGGATGAAAAAATAAATGGTACAACTTCAGACAACTGAGTGAAGTATATACGTTAGTTTGCAGATAAATAATATCAGTTGAACAAAATAATGGTAATAACCTATGATGTGTCTCCTACAGTGGCAGTGACTCCTCTTTGTAACAGGACTCAAGTTGTTAAGCATCAGGTTGCAGCAGTGAAAACGCAGAAAGTTATAATATATTTGAAAGTTTTTAAAGGTGTAGCCCCTCTAACACCAATTTACACAAATCATTTGGGTTTAAAAAATGTTTTTATTGGGACCACAGTTGATTGAAAAAAGATCATGAAGGCAAAAACTCATGTTCTTTGTATTTGTCTGTTTATTAACTACTCACATGCATGTCAGAATTATACCATATTCACTTTATCTGGACCAATGAGAGGTCTCTGTTGATAATAGCAATTCAACACATTCACCCACAATGGGATGTTGAAGCTATCAGCATGCAGCTACTTCAATGTCTCTAATATTGGAAAATATTACCATGAGCCATTCTTTTAAAAACCTTGACGGAACAGAATTATCTATTCTTCTCCTTTGTCAAGACTCCAATGATTAAAAAAAAAATCTTTCTTAATCTGGTTAAAGTCTCCTCAGTACTCTTGTATTCTAATAAAACCTTATTAATTAACCCTTAAAGATTGCTATCGCTTGGGCAACATGACTCTAGGTACTAGTGTCAGTGTGTATACATTTATGCATGACGGGGTTTGTGTTACTGCACAGCCACATAAATGCGGCTGTGCCTTAAAATAGTAAGACCTGAGCAACACACACACACACACACACACACACACACACACCGTGATGTGCATTTTTACATAGTGAAATGTACGGATTCAGGTTGGTATCGCCATAGGCAACTGGAAGCTGAGGGCAGATGTTAAAGAGAAAAGGGAGAAGAGAGGAAACACTTGAAGGACCAGAGGTTGAAACAGAGGCAGCGTAGGGAAAAAGCAGAAGAGACAGCAGGGGGATTATGAAGCACTGGACTTGAAAAATGGAAAATAGGAAAGAAAGAGATGGAGCAAGGGATAGCAGGAGGTGGAACGGACAGCTAATGGGTTGCCTTTTGTAAGCAGACTATGGCATGTCAACAGACTCATTTGCATGAACAAGCACTGAGCAGCAAAGAGTCAATGAGTCAGCCCCTCTCATTCGTCTTGGTCTGTCGTAAATGTACACACAAAATGCAATTCTCTTATCCCCTCATACCCTGACTATAAGCAGCACCACTCTTACGCCAAGCTTTCACAATAAAACATACACAATCACAAAACACACGATAACACACAGAGTATAGCTGAGATAAACACACACAATAAAATGATGCATATGATGTCCATGTACCAGACTGTATCGGTCTCAGCAGGAGCTTTAAAATGCAGGTGACACATACAGAGATAAATGAGATTCTTCCTTCTTCTTCTTCTTTTCCTTTGGGCTGTTCCCTTCAGAGGTCGCCACAGCGAATCATCTGCCTCCATCTCACCCTGTCCTCTGCGTCTTCTTCTCTCACACCAACTAACTTCATGTCCTCTTTCACCACATCCATAAATCTCTTCTTTGGTCTTCCTCTAGACCTTCTTCCTGGCAGTTCCATCCTCAGCATCCTACTACCAATGTCTTCACTATCCCTCCTCTGTATATGTCCAAACCATCTCAATCTAACCTCTCTGACTTTGTCTCCAAAACATCTTCCATGTGCTGTCCCTCTGACGTAGTCATTCCTGATCCTAGCCATCCTCGTCACTCCCAGAGAGAACCTCAACATTTTTATTTCTGCTACCTCCAGCTCTGCCTCCTGTCTTTTCCTCCGTGCTACTGTTTCTAAACCATACAACATCACTGGCCACAGAGATAAATAAGATTGCATGACATATTTTGTGACATATGAATAATAATAGGTTTTTAATAATAGATTAGTAAATTTTATCAACAAACACAAAGTAATTAATGAAAGTCAATACAGCTTCAGATCAAAGAGATCAACAGTAATGGCCATCACAAACTCCTTAGATAGTAAAAAGATTTCAATTAGAGTATTTATTAATTTAAAGAAAGTGTTTGACACAATTAACCAAACAATCTTACTCAAAAAATTGGAGAAATATGACATCAAGGGAGTAGATTGGAATTGGATCCAAAGTAATTTAAGTGAGAGACGACAGTTTGTTAAGATGAGTGTAAGTCAGAATGTCAGGGGCATTGCTTGTGGGGTCCCTCAAGGATCAATGTTGGGTCCTGAGCTGTTTAATCTATACATAAATGATATCTTTAAGGTATCTAACCGAATTAAGTTGATATTATTTGCAGATGATACCCAGCCTTGTGAATAATTCAAACTTCTTGCCTCTGGAGTTTACAGTGAACTTTTATAGATTTTACCCCATATTGCGATACCATATGTTAACTACAAAAACATGAGACAGCAATACAATATGTAGAGAGCATTATAATCTGAAAAATACTTGGATTTTTTTTATCATAAAGATATTTTTTGACAGTTTTTCTTGTATGTGTCTGATGTGAGCTTTCTAGGTTAATTTACTATTTATTCCCAAAAATGGATATTCTGTCACTCTCTATTACAACACCATCTACATTTATTGGCAGTTCTAAGTTGTCATTATGATTACCAAATACTATAGATTTTGTTGTATTTAAATTTAGTGATAATTTATTAATATCCACCCAGATTTTTAATTTAGTTAATTCACTATTTACAACTTTTATTAACATCTTATTATCATCATTTTCATAAAATATATTGGTATTTAGATCATACTAGATCTAAATAATTAAATACTAGGAACTAGATTACACATCTGCCTGATTTAGTCAGTTACTGTAATGCACAAATCTTAAACCATGCAAGTCAGCAAACATTACCAGCTAACATTCAGAAGTGTTTCACCAGTTACAACCTGAGGGGAGGTGGCAACTTTAAGGTGGTGATGAGAACCACCAGGAAAAGCTTTTGCGTGTCTGTGTGTGGGGTCCGGCTGCGGAACACTTTGGGGGTTCAATTAAAGCAATGCTCCAACGGCAAACAGCAGTTTAAATAAGAATATTGACTACTGGTTTTAAAACAATACAGAGATGAAGGACTTTGAAGGTCATTCGGTGATTTTCTTATTTTTCTTTCCTAATTTTCTTCTTCTTCTGTGTGTTTTTTTTTTTTTTTTACTTTTCACTTACTTTTACTTTATTCACTGAAATTATTTATTATATACATTTACTTTTTACAGCATTAATTTTGGTGCCAGCGGCACGGTGGTGTAGTGGTTAGCGCTCACGCCTCACAGCAAGAAGGTCCCTAGTTCGATCCCCGCACCATGCACG
>JAPTGZ010000006.1:20365173-20378082 GCA_029814645.1 Fowleria isostigma
TCGCCGGGTGATTTTCACCCGGTTAACATGGTTAACCAATGGGACTAATTTTAGCGATAGTGTTCTAGGGTTAAAAGATAGTATCACAGATATTTTAAAGAACATTCCTCAACTCTTGTGTATTCACAGATTTACTGGTAATCTTCTGACTACAGATCTGTACCATATATAGTTTATATTTTACATGTAAATATAGGTAATAATATATATATATATAAATATATATATATATATAATTAACTATGAAAGTACTTAACATGTGCAGCTACTTTAATATCTAATTATTGAGGTAAAACTGGAAAAAGTAGAATTAAAATTTGTTTTACTATTGAACACTAATAATCAAAATGAAAGGCTGGACAGAAAGGCTGATGAAAGAGTAAATATTGGATGTTACCTTATTTGGTGTTTGTTTGTTTTTTTCCATTTTTGACGGAAATAAGTTCCAAATTAATTTACTGTATTAACACATGACAAAACTCAGAAAATGTAATGGAAGAGGAAATAGGAAAAACAACCTGACAAAGGAAACAGACAAATTGGCAAAAAAGTAAAGTAGGGGAGAAAATTAAATTGAATTGAGGATGAAAATGAAAGCTGCTAAAAGGCTGTCTATAAGAATCATGCTCCTGCTCTTATTTTTGATGCCACGTGGACTGATTATTTTTGTGCATCTCAACATTTGGAAGGCCTGAGTCCTGCTTTGTTGTTATTCCACAAAGATCTGTTGAGGTTAAAGCACTAAAAGTGTGGTGTTGAGTTTTATTTATTTACACAATTAGAGTTAGAGTTCCTTCTGCAAGAGCAGAAACTCTACAAGTGAAGAAAACACTGAGAAGAGATGGATTATTTACAGCTTTGGTTTTTCAAACTTTCTCTAAGCTCTAAGTTCACAGGTTATGACATAGTAACTGCCTCCACTAATTACAATAACTAACATCCATGCATAATGTTTATTTATAGGTACATGAAACATGAAATTGACATGAATTAAAATTAAGCAGCAACGCACAATCATCCTGCAAATACTAATCAAATCAGGCTTGTTTAGACATCTATTTTTGCTCATTTGAGTGCTGTGTGAGTATGCTAGCCATCTGTGGGCTCTATTTTTGCAGAAGACTAGGATGAGAAGGACAACATGACATGACAGGACTCGTAACTGCAGCATCTGCCTTTGGCTGCACGCTTTTAGCTGTGCATCCTGCCTCATTACTCTGTATCTTCCAAAAATTTGATAAAATTGCATTTTCCTGTGGGACAAAGTCATCGTACCTAAAGTTTTTAAGATGTAAATACTAGAAATGTGACTGATTGACCAGCACATGCAAGGGCTTCATGCCAACTAACATTTGTGTCTGATGGAGTCTCTACAGAAGTGGCCATCTGGTTGCATTAATCAGTGGTCTGTTTTCTGAGTCACAGTACCTTTACTCAAGTATTTATGGCTAAAATTAGTTCAAGAACTATCAAAAACTTCAAATATTTATGCTGGATGCACATCTATTCTCACTGTGTGCCTTACTATGTGTATTTTATGGTATAATGTGCCAAAAGCACAGTTCAAAGTTGGAGTCATAGCTACAGTAAGTCACCCTTCCATACACATATGCACATTTGCACGTAGCATGGCCCTGTGGCTGAACTGATCAATCTCATCTCTGTCAGTTCTGCTTATCATCAGGGGGTTTGGTGCTGTCACTAACAGCCTGCGGACACCGTCCAATCAATAAAGAACTGGATATAGCACACAACCCAGACAGATTAATTGTTTGTGGCAAATTGAAACCAGTTGAAACCTCCTTCCATCTAAAAACACTGGAGGCTTGAGAACATGATGCAACATGTGGTTAAGGTGTCCCATCTCCAAGACAGCAGATATCATCAACTGTTACTGTCCTGACCAGATTAAAACTCAGAAAATAAATACTTTGCTCATATACATGTTTGGTGATTTGTATTATATCAAAATTAAAACTAAGTCTTGCCGTCTTTATTTTTAAACAAAACAGAAAATCAACTGAGTAAAATGTGAGTCTTACCTCTTATTTCACAGGAGGCTTAGCTCTATGTTTGATGCCAATGCAAACAAACAATAACTTTAAAAAACACTTTGTGCTGTAATTACAACATCACACATACTATCATGTTCATTGTAACAACAAATCATGTTACCCAATAAACAATATAATTTGTGTATTACAATAATTTCTATATTGTAAAGTTCATTGTATTGTTTAGTATTATACAAAAATAGTTTAATCTCTTTGGGAGAAATTAATTACTGTTTTTGTCAGCCATCCTTTTGCCGTAAAATGTCAGACTTATTTTATTTTTAATCACTGGTATAATTTTCTATAAATTGTGTAATTTCATTAACTGTGTTGTGTGTTGGATGTATCTTTACCTTCTCCTTGGTACCGGTCTGTGTGGTGTCAGGCCTGGTACGAATGGTGAATGGCGATGCAAGCCTCAGCAGTATGCCCTTGAATGAAGGATCCATTTTGGGTGAGACAATCTCAAAACAGTCCCTGAATGAGAGGCTCCGATGAGGCTCGATGCGAGCCTGCCTCCGCAGTCCCTCCCCAAGCTGCAGTAGCTCCATGCGAGGTCCCAGAACAAGATGAAAAGGAAAAGCACGGCAAAATGTTGCCAGGCCGATGCGCAGATCACTGGGGTTGATGGACAGCGAGAGGGGGGGCCTCTTGGAGGTCACCGGAGCAGAATTTGAGAGGGAAGGAGGGGATGTCTCCTGAATTTGGAAGGACAGGCAAACAGTGGGAGCAGAAGTTGGGAAAGATGAGGGAGGGGATGGGGATGATGAAGGTGATGCATTGGGTGATGCAGTCGGGGTGGGGCTTGTGGAGTCACCATCCGTGTGTTCTATATCTTCATTAGGCAATAAGGGGGTTAGAGGTGGCACCTCTTCCACCTCAACTTCTGAATGAAAGATCCGCCTGGCAACAGCTCTGATCAGCCCTGGCATCACCAATCCAACAACGGGAGCAGGGTTGAAGCAGTGAAGAAGCAACGCCTTCCCTCTTCTGTCTGTCTCCTCTGGCTCTCCAACTTTATCCAATTTTCGTCTTCCTTTTTCCTCTTCATGGGGATCTTTGCACTGGAAGGAGGGGCTCTCAGATGAGGCACGGCGCCCCGTAGAGGTGCGAATGTGTTCCAAGATGGCATCAAAGCCATTGAAGAAGTCCTGGAGGTTTCCACCTACAGCCCGAAGCACTCGTTCATTTTCTTCAAAGCAGAGGCCAAAGAACTCTTCACCAAAATGCTCTCTCAGCTCACAGAATGGTACTCCTGAAAGTAGATACAAAACAGGTGTAACCATAAGCTACAAATGTCTACTGAATAAACAGACAATGATAGTGTCAGTGGTAATCTGTTGAATTATTTAGTCAGTCAGTCAGTTTGAGTGGCTGACATGCAAAAAAAAAAAAAAAGAAAAAAAGATAACAATTAACATACATGGTACAAGGATTAGCCCCTTAAATAATGGACCAGATCCATTAAAATGGGAATGAAACTACATGTTTTCACCCCAGGCTAACTTTGAACTTACTACTAACCAGAAAAAGTTTAATCGTCATGCAGTATCATTTCTCAATTAAATCTACACTTTGCCTTCAGTTTCCAGAAAATAAGTATCCGTTTCTGTTTTCAGCTGCTTTTTACATAAAATCTGTATAGAATCAAAATTGAGCAAACATAACTCTATGCATATGAGCCAGAAAGTAATCAAAGATCAAAGACCTAAAATAATGAAGAATGATGAGATAAATTAATCATGTCACATGCTTGCTGACTAAATAATAACTGAGAAAAATGCATTAAAGGATTATAGCCAAAACATTAAAATAAAAATGTAAAAAAAGAAATAATTTGGGGGGTATTTCCAGGGTACAATTTATAAACTAGCAGGTCCACGTGGATCACTGAAACCTGATCCTTGTGTACATGTAGAAGACTAAAGAAAGAATTCAGTAAAAGTTATAATTACAACCCCAGGTCCAGCTTCATATGACTATAAAACCCTCATTGTTCCACATCATCAGCCAAATTTTTTCCTTCAAAGTATCAAAAAATAAGTGAGGAGGGAAATCAGGAACAAGTGACAACCGGGCTGGCACTGGTCACAACCACACTGTCATTTCCTGTGGAGGGTACTGTATTTAACCTGAATCTGGCTTTGTGTCATTCCTTTCCAACATGAAGTTTCTTTCCAGTCTTTCAGTAATCAGGGTAAACATATGCCAATACCTTTAGCTTTGCAGTTAAGATGGTAAACTGTATGTATATTCAGGTATTGATTATCAACAAACTTATGACAGAGGATATGAAACATGACTCATATACAGATTAGTTTTTTAGTATGATCACAATCATACAGTCACATAAACACATATTAGTTCTCACTGTTCTGTTGCCATTCAGAGGTCTGCTTCACAGCACAGTAAGTGTGCTTATTCTTTTTCTGGTTTTCTTTTTCAAATAATATTTTGTTTTAAGCTATGGTTCTTATAGAGAGACACCATGCCATTCAATACAATACCTTACCTTTTCAGTCCTCTAAAAAGTAAACAGATTAGTGTTCCTCACATCTAGTCCTTGAGGGCCAGTGTCCTGCATGTTTATTGCATTATGCATGTATATGATATTTCCTTCTTCCATCACACCTGATTCAATTAATGATCAGCTCATCTTCAACCTCTGCAGAAGCCTGATAGTGATGTAATGGCCTCCAGGTGTGGTGGATGAGGGACACCAGCCCTCGAGGACCAGATTTGAGAAACATTGGCCATTTCTCAATACCAAGAACACACAGTACGTTCTTGTAAATTCAGCGTGTACAGTCTTGGCAAGAACAGTCTCAGACAATGTACTTCCTAAGAACGTGAGTCTATTTTACGTAAGTCGTAATTGGAACGGCTGTAGTAGTGAACTTTAGTGAACTGTCTCTGCTGGATTCTCCTCAAATCACCACAATGTCACTAATTTATTTCAGTACATTTGTACTAGTATTTACATGTCATGTATGCACTTTGTTTATTTGTCAAAATTGTAATAAATGTTGTTGGTTCAGCCGGGCACAGCCAGCTCATGGAGCCCCGGTGTTCGTCTCACGGAGCCCTGGCATTCGGCTCATCGAGCCCTGGGGGGTGGCTCACCAAGCCCCAGCGGGTTGGCGCCGTAGCATTCGAGAGCAGCACAAAGTGTATCTTGGGAATTACTTCCCACCAAGTCTACTCAAGTCACCAACCAGTGCATCCTTGGCTTAAGCGAGCAGACAAGAACAACATCTAGGTATTCTATGTGTTCTTGGTTTATGAGAACTTTGAATTGGAACAGTACTTGGGCCACAATTGATGACGTTTCATAAGAATGCGAGAATGGAAGAACAGACAAGAACACATATTGAGAAACAGCCACTGACTTAGATCACGCCTAAAGATAAAGCTGTTAATTGACAAATTGATTCACTATGCTATGATCACTATGGGTATGAACTTCAGAAACCAACTAAAAAAAATAGACAAGAAAGCGTGACAGCACTGAACACTGGTCTTTAAAAGTAAAAAGAGTTATCTGAGGTGCTTTAGAGCACAGATGCCTTCATTGGCCATAGTACAACCTAGACACCTCCCTGTGGATGTAATCTGATGCGCCCCCGACTGGAAGGAGTTCCCTGGGCTGACCAAGAACATTAGATATCCCATCTGGCCAAGAAAAACCTCAGGATCCCCCAGGAAGAGCTGAAAGATGCAGCAGGGAGAGGGATGGTTCGGCTATTCACTTTGTCTGTTGCCCCCGGATAGTTATAAAATGGATGGATGAATGGATAAAATGCACATACCAAGCACCATTTTCTCATCAGATGCACAGGGAAGGCTTTCCCAGGTGCTGATTGCATAACAAGCTGATGCCTCAGTAAATCAGTCACCGTAATTACTCATAGATGTGAGCACAAATTGATTTAACGGCATATATTTGCTCTGTGCTTTTATTTACATAAATGCAATTGTAACATTTTTGTCACTGCCTAGAGAATGAGTTAAAGGAAAAAGGACACATTAAACACATGGGAAGAGGAGGAAGTTTGGTAATTCAGTGGGGGTATAGTTCATGCTCAGCAAACTGAGAGTGTGGGAAGAAGGAGGAAAAGGGGGAAGTGATTTTAGATGGTACATGGGTGGAAGAGGATGTACTGGGTGACTCACCAGGACACCGTCTATGTGTGTGTTTTTTTGCTTTTTTTTTATGTTAGGCTATAGAGACAGTAAAAGCCTGAGCAGTGAGTCACACTGTGGCTGTATGAGCGTGTGCTTTGTGCATGTGTAAATAACTGTATAACTTGTGTCAGTACGTGCACTAGTCAGGCCATGGCACTGGATCTCTCTTTTTCATTAGAAGTGTCTCCCGTGTGTTTTAAAGGTCTAGCCTCTGGGGGATGTTCTGTCTAGTTGAGTAATAAAAATAACTCAGTATGGAACAATCGATCCCGACACAAGAGAACACAACGGAACAGTGATAAAAAGTCAACTAAAATGCATACACACACCCAACAAGATTCAATCACATACAAACCAGCATAAGATCATACGACCCCTTCCCTCCTTTTGTTTTATAATATCCATGTGAATTATACTTCTGTTTATTTGACAAACCTACCCATTATGGTCGCCATGTACTGTAGAATTTGGAGAACATCCTCTTCTGAACCAGAATTTTCCAGAAATGGGCACTTCTCCTCCCTTTTCTCTCTTCGCCTTTCGTCACTGCCAACTTCTTGACACCTTTTGAGGACACACATATAGACACACATACATATGTTTAGGAAAGATTAGCAAATGAGTTGAAGGATGCCACTGAGATAACAGTATTAACCTTCTCTATTCATCTCACTTAGCACAAATATAACACACGTTAAAACCTATTTAATATATTCCTCTTTTAGTTGGTATAATTATGATGTTCAGTGGGGGTTCACCATGCATGAGAAAGACAATTACAGCACCCTTTCATAGATCTACTTCAAAATTCAAGGGGTTCATCATTGGGCCATGCTTTAACATGCAAGTGTAGTAGTTTTTGAGTAATCCTGCTGAAGGGTAGATAATAAAAGATTTTACTAAACATTGCATTACTCTGAAAAACTAATAAACTGATAATATCTGCACGGTTAAACATCTATGTTTTGTTTGTTTCATTTTTTTACTTAGGTGACCCTTAATCAGTGCTGTGTACAAAGCTGCTCAAGGTCATCATACTAATGGTTATGACATAAACAAAATAATCTTTTAGTTCTAAGCTCTAAAGCAGGGGTCTCAAACATGAGGCCTGGGAGCCAAATCCAGACCGCCAGACAGTGTCCAATCCAGTCCACGGGATGAATTTGTGAAATGCAAAAATGACACTGAAGATACTAACAGTCAAGGATGTATAGACCAATCTGATCTAAAGTGGGTCAGGCCAGAAAAATACTATCATAATTACATATAAATTATGACAAAAAACATTTTTCTTTTAGTGTAAAAAAGTTAAATTACATGAAGATGTTGACATTTAAACTATCCTTTCACAAAAAAATGTGAATAACCTGAAATGTCTAAAGAAATGTAAGTGCATTTTTACCAATATTCTGCCTGTTATTAAATGTTTTGTGTATTTGTAGATCTCCAATGATCTGTACATTGTAATAAACATGTGGAAATGATAAACTGAGACATAACATTGTTAAAATTGCACATATTTTTCTAAAGAGATTTCAGGTTGTTCAGGTTATTCACATTTTAAAGATAGTTTGTAGATATAAACATTATTATAATGTAATTTCACTTATTTCCACTGTTATTATTTTATCCGGCCCATTTCAGATCATATTGGGCTGAATGTGGCCCCTGAACTAAAATGAGTTTGAGACCCCTGCACTGAAGGCTAACTCCAGTCTGCAAAAATGGAATATCTATTACTTTCACTTTGCAGAGTCCTGCTAGGAATGCACAACATCCTTTCTTAATTCAATCCAAAGTCACTCATATTAAAAAAAACAACAACATAAAAATCAGTGTAACCAAATTACAATAATGAAGGTCACTGTAAAATGGTTTCACCCAAGATCAGACTAATGTCAAGGCAACATCCACTACATGATCTGAAAGTTAAAAAAGAGCCAGTTCCACTGTACCTGAATCAGAAACAAATGGGACATATGATGAATATGTGCAGGATAAAAAGAAAAGAAGAAGAAGAAAAGCATGAAAGAGAGGAAAAATGTCCCTGTCCTGTGTCTGTATGCAGAGAACATGATCCTCGTAGATATTGTTGTTGCATCTACTCTACTGACTTTTAGTATTTTGACAAGAAGAGACAGTCCAAGACAGGAGGTGATGGAGTGTGTCTCCATGTACGGTATGTGTGTGATGTTCTCTCTGTCTGTCCGCCAAAAAAAGAGAGGGCAAAGACATGGATGCAGAGAGAAGGAGGCAGAGACTGACGGAGACAGAACAGGTGTGTGCATGTACATGTGTGAAAGACAGACGGCAAAGGGAGGAAAATGAGAGATAGGAAAGCCACAACAAGACAACAAGTAGGTAGGTTGTAGGTAAGACAGCAAGTGACAAAGAGAAGAGCTGAGAATAACCAGCAAGAGAGACAGAGAACAAGGACAGGAAAGACAAACCTACCTGATCTCTTGTTGTCTGTAGAATTGTAAGGTGCGCTGCAGAGCCTCCTGAACAGTCTGTGTCTGCAAAACGACGGAAAAATGTTACTCATACACTGACATATGACTGCATACCTCAAAAACCATAGTGCACAGATTTGGTCATTTTAACCTGATGAAATGGTGACCCACAGCGGCCTTCATTTTTGGTGTTTTAAAAACCTCATAAATCAATGTCACAGTATTCGCATAATTTCTTGTTGACGCACATTCTTGTTATAAATATTTTAAGGGTGACAAACAGACATGTTCCAACTAGGGCTGCACAATATTGGAAAAAAACTGACATCGCAATTTTTTTTAACCCTGTGATATATATTGCGATTTTCTTCTTTGGTTTTGGTGATTTTCTTCTTCATTCTCGGTGATTTTCTCCCTTGTTTTCAGTGATTTTCTTCATTTTCTGTTATTTTCTTCTTTGTTTTCTGTGATTTTCTTCCGTGTTTTTGATGATTTTCTTCATTTTTGGTGATTTTCCCTTCTTTGTTTTTGGTCATTTTCTTTGTTTTTGGTGATTTTCTTCATTTTCTGTTATTTTCTTCTTCGTTTTCTGTGATTTTCTCATGTTCATTGCTTATTTTTTCAATGTTGTTACCAGCAACTGTGTCAGGTACCCTTGAAGTTAGATGAGAACAGAGTGAGTTCATTTGTCTCATACATTGCAGGACCTGCAATGTGACTATTGTGCACACATACATTGCAATGACGATGCTCAAATGATATATTGTGCTGCTCTAGTCCCAACTACATATTCGTACACCTGCGCCACATAAGTAGACGGCCATGCTGAAGTTGATTATGTGTAACAAGTGCACCATATTCATGTTTAATCTTAGGATCTTAAAGACCTCTTACAAAAATTAAAACATCAACCATCACTTCTCAATAAAAAAGGATTTCAGCGAACTAGGAATTGCTATTTCAGAAGAGGAATGGGTAAATATCTGGAGAATCCAACAGTCAACCACTTCTTAAAGAATCTGGAAGGAACATTGCTGGGAAAAAAATATGATTAGATTGTTCATAACTCCCAAAATTACAGCTAAATATGTGTCCGAAGTTCAACCTTTTTGGAGAGAATGTGGAGATGTTAATGTAAGTCATGCACATGTCTTCTGGTTATGTCCTAAACTTGCATTATTTTGGGATAATGTCTATTCAAACATTGTTAAAATATTGGTTATGAAATTCCTAAAACTCGTTTGGTGGTGTATTTCAGATATTTTATTGATAACAATGTAATTAAAAATTATAGATATTTGTTTAAAAAAAATACTATTAGCAGCCTGTAAAAAGGTTATTACAAAAAAAAATGGAGATTAGAGACACCTACAATTAAGAATTGGCTACAAATTGTGAATGGAATATTTGAGATGGAGACCCATAGATTTAGGACTCAAGAAGAGCAGTGTCACGGTAAATGGGAAAAATGGACAATTTTCACATGATAGTCACATTACTAAAATCAATTTAGTCAGTCACAATTTTTTTGTTTTTGTGGTCAATGTATCCCAAATGTCCCTTATGGTTGTAGTGTCCAAAATTCAAAACAATTAAAAATATTTCAGCATTTATATCTTAAACATAAGAAGCTTCCGTCATTATTCTATCACATTTATCCTACATCAGCTGATTTGGGTCACTCTAATACTCTGAATATGTTATATTCACAGCTTAACCATTGAGGGGAAACTACAAGATGTCATTACTTATTTAATTTTACTGTTCTGAGTGACATGAAAAAGTGATGACAGTCTTCCCGCAGGAAATGGTCCATTAAAAGCTGAGAATAATTATGGGAAAAATAGATTTATACCCTTCAACAAGACCCATTATATTACAGTTAAAAAGACTAAGTACTTACTATATATTTACTATTTAAGGATTATATGATACCTTATCTGAAATTAAAAAAAAAAACATGTTCATTGATATAATTTGTTCTAAATACTGTATGTAATTGGATTTTACTTAAACTCAGAATGAATAAAATCATGAAATAACACCAGGGACATAATATCAGTATCTTAATCTTGCAACAATAACATTGAGATGTCCATAATAATTTTCAGGATTTTGTGTGTGTGTGTGTTTGTGTATGTGCATGTGTGTGTTATGTGTTTATGTGTGTGTGAGTGTGTAGTTAGTGTATTTTGTGTTTCTGACAGACTAAGCTTAAGAGGGCGGGGCCAATGTGATTATCTGTGATACGGCTCAAATGCAGGGCTGTAGTGACAATACTAGAACACAGTGTGCCAGCTGGAGAGGTCATTGTGAGGCCTCCGCCCACTTCGGACAGATACAGGACTGATTTAGTGTTGGTATATTAAGAGACAAAACGGGTAGACAGAGGCAAAGGGATAGAATGTTGTGTTCCGTACGACAAAAGGACGAGACATTGACACAAATATGAAGTATGTAACTGACAGGACTTGTTGTAAAAGGTCATCATGATTCTTTCACTCCTAGTTTAATGTTGGCACATCCTATCTTTTTTTGATTGTTTACATTTTTATCAAGTTCGTAGAGCCTGAGATTTACTGCTCATCATTTATCTTTATATTCTTCTTTCATTCACATTTTCTCTTTAATTTGCAGAGCTAAGTGTCACCTTACCCACAACAGGAGCAACAAGGCAAGACCTTATACGAGAACTGTGATAACCCGTTAGCTAAAAAATACCCAGTAGGACACATTTTCTCTGACACTTTGTGATAAAAACTCTAATTTTATTACATGTCACCATTTCTTTCCCACTTTTGTTTACACCAGTATGAGCGTGTGAGTTTGTATGACAGCAACTGTGTTTTCTCCTGGTAATCTAGCCCAGCTGTGTGTCCTTGAATCAGCTACTCATTTACTATCCACAAGGTTCTACAATTTGCCTTGCACACAGGCACAAACTCTTATCAGCCAAATACACACAAACACGTGCAAACACACAGTGCACCTATGGGCACATCATCATTAGTCTGCATTGTTATAGTCATTGGTATGTTTACTGTATACACAACTCAATACCTCATCACACATTAATCTCACTTTGACACACACAAATGTGCATAGATGTTAGTGTTTACCTAATAGCAAGCAGAGAGATCACCCAGATTTAGATGGGTAATAAACATTTACACTGAGAAACAACTGAATTAAAATAGACAAATTGAATGTAATAGAGAGCAAAAATTTAAATTTCCATTAACTCTTTCCCTCTTGGACGCCTACTGGGAACAGTCTGGTGAAAATTTATCATTCCATCGTATTGGTTGGTGGGGGTGTGTATTGGCAAGAATCTGGCAATACAATACAAATCCCAATAGTGGGATCACAATACAATATATCACAATATATCAAGATACTGTTAACAAAACCATATTTTTTGTTTGCTTTGTTTCTTTATTAAAAGATTACTTCCTGGGAAAATTTAATTACACCAGAAATATGCACAGATAAGAGACACATTTTTATTTGATCAGAACAGGATTTAATGTTATATCATAAAACTTTCCTTTGTGGAAACTTAAAGTGCAGGATTTGGATAAATAAAGTTTTAACATCTGGCATTACCAGTACAAAGAAAACACACAAAACATTACATAAATAAAAAAAAACAAATAAGGTTTTACAGACATTACAGTTTAAGATCCTGCTCAAATGTTCATATTTTATTAGCTGTGAAAAGAATGCTTAGTGGACAATGTTATTAATTTTAAAAACTACATGTAATGTAGCTTACAGTATCACAGTACTACTGTTGCAGTACTCATTCCCTTGATTTCTTGTGTTTCAGCAGATCTCATGTATGACTACAGGTGGAAGAAAATATGGCAATATTTCATTTCAGGATACCGATACAGCAGGGGTCTCAAACTCATTTAGTTCAGGGGCCACATTCAGCCAAATTTGATCTGAAGTGGGCCGCACCAAAAAAGTAATAACATAATAATTTATAAATAATGACAACTCCAAACTTTCCTCTATGTTTTTGAGCAAAAAAAGTAAAATGTACGATGAAAATATTTACATCTACAAATTATCCTTTAAAACAATGGGAATAACATGAACAAACTGTAATTTCTTAAGAAAACTAAGTTCAATTTAAACAATATTATGTCTCAGTTTATCTTTTACAGATCACAGTGGATCTACAAATATACAATACATTTAATAACAGGCAG
>JAPTGZ010000006.1:20513890-20524530 GCA_029814645.1 Fowleria isostigma
GTGCCTAAACTTGTCATTAAGGGTACGGGGCGGGGTGTGTGTGTGTGTGTATATATATATATAAATATAAATAAATATATATATATATATATAAAGAAAGATTAACATAATGCTTAAAATATTTTATTGTGTACATCCATTTAAGAAAGAGAATAACTATGGGAAATTTAAAGTTAATGAATTAAAATAATGAAACAGCAATGTCATTGGACATGGGGGATGTGGAAAGGTCATGTCATTTAGGAGCAAAGATGAACCAAGGATTGAAATTACTGAAATGTTTAAAAATAATGTTCCATTAAGAAAGATGGGGAAACGAGTGTCTACTGCAGGGGTGTCTAAATCTGGTCCTGGAGGGCCGGTGTCCTACATGTTTTAGATATTTCCCTATTCCACAAACCTGAAAACCATAACATCCTTATCAGGCTTCTGCAGAGCTGATGATGAGCTGATCATTAATTGGACTAGGTGTGATGGAAGAGGGAAATATCTAAAACATGCAGGATACCTGCCCTCAGGGACCGGATTTAAACACCCCTGATCTACTGAGTAGAAGCAAAAGATGTAACAGGGTTCCTGTGGGGTCTTAAAAAGTCTTGAATTTTGAAATCTGCATTTAATACCTTAAAAAAAGTATTTTAAAGGGATTCAGTTTGATATGCTAGGTCTTAAGTTTTGTACGCTGTATTGTAATTAAATGTGTCTGGGGGAATGTTGAGACTGCAAGAGCTAGTAGGTCGCTCTGGCATTTCCGGAAATTTGTCACAGCATTGCATTGTAGGAAGCGTAGTTCCACACAGAGAGAACCTGCCGGCTTTTCCCTTGGACGACGTTTTTTGTTGTAACGCCGCGACAAATTTCCGTAAATGCTTGAGCAACTTACCGGCTCTGTTGTAAAGACACAGACTTGTTTATGGTGGAGAAAACTTCAACATTGTTCACCGTGAGGGAAGAGATTATGTGGACTCACAGACAGACATGGATTTGTGATACTTAGGATATGACGAGTTTTACAGATTTGATGGAAAAATCGGTGACGAAAGTCTTTAAATCAACAAAAGCTTTAATATCACTGCATTATTTTTGTTACATTCTCTTCCAGCTCTTTCTTCTGTTGGGTTGTATCAAATAAATGTTTGATTTTTGGCCTTTGTAGAAAATATTGCAGGTCATTTGTCTTGAACTTGACTGTGGTGATCTAGAAACCATTTAGCAAAATCACTGATTCCCAGTGTATTTTATGTATGGACCTCTGCAGCAAAATCTTTTTGTAAGGTTTTTTTATGATTAAATCATTAGTTTAGCACCACAATCTGATGTCTAAAGGGAAGTAAAGCCAGAGGTGATAAATGTTCATGATAAGAAGGACAAAGAACATTGGCAGGGTAATATTGGTTGAGAGAATTACAGTAGAAGAGGTACAGTAGATTTATGGGGTATCAATTCAGGAGGAAGGTCTTATACATGAATTTAAGTAATGAACCAGAGCCAACATAGGATCTGTCTTGCTTTTTACAACTCGGCATACACACAAACGGGGCATATCTGTGTGTGTTTTGAAGGATTTCTTCCCAAAATGTCACAAAAGCACATGCGCCTACACGATGGTGCATTCAGTTGTCAAGTGTCTTTGGGCGGTTTGACGTCAGTGTTCCTGGACGGTATGTTTAAATGCTCACTCGCCTAATTTGAAGTGGCACTTGGTGCCGTTTGGCATCACCACGGTGCAGTGCATGCCCAGGAATTATGACAGCGGTGCTCTAATCATCTGAAGGATTTACATGAACTGGCTATGAAGCACAAGCCCAGGATGGATCAGTTTCATTTGATCTGTTTAATATGGAAATTAGTCTGGGAATGCAGTTCAATGCACAAATAAACATTTCTCTACGGAGCAGAATTGAACATAATACTTTTAAATTGTTGTACATGGTGAATGGGTGGGTGGTGTGCTGTGAACAGGGAGCTTTCACAACATGTTCACGTCGTCTCGCACATCAACACATGACGGAGGCACCAATGGAACAACTGGCCGGATCACTGACATCACATACCGAATCCCATCCCAAACGTCAACCAAACACAACATGAAATGAATCAAACTTCAACTGGCACTCAGACACACACACACACACACCTTTTTTTTATTTAGCTGTTTTGCTGTGTGTTTGTGCAATGCTCCTATGTTTCTAGCTCATGTGTGTAATTGATCATGCTTATTCACTTTGCAGTACCTGGCCAGTTTTTGACTATATTTTGTCCTCTGTTGTTTTATTTTGCTGTCACTCTGTCTGCCTGCTCACTAGGTGTACAGTGCTTTTTTTCCATTGGCTGTCACTGTTTGCTTTGCTTCTTGTAGTGAATGTTAAGTGTAGCGTACCACAAATGCACTCATACTCATGCTTCACCTGGACATACTTCACACTCAGTATATAAACCATACATACAGAGGAATGAGAGAACACTAACTACAGGTGTGTCAGCCACTTCTATAGGACAGTAACACAACTTTGTGCAGCGCACTTGTCGCCACATTTAAAGTTCCAGAGCACCATTTGTTTACAGCACCGTTGTTCTACATTTTGATGACTCAAGACACCCTCCCTAAGACATGCTGTCTAAATCACTAATCATTTGCTGTTGCACTGGTGCTTGCTTTGCTGTTTCTTTTCTTTTTTTCTTTTTTTTTTTTTTCTCCTTTTCCTGTGTTCGTTGTAATCATGACCTCTCGCTGTTTTAATTTCAGATTTGCATATCCACTTCCACTCCTTCCTCATTTGCATACAGCAAGAATGGCGAGCGGGCATCCCACAGACAAATTCAGTTTCATGTATCAACCAGACACGCACAAGAGGTACGGGGCACGCATGCACACACAAACATTCTCACACACCTTTACTCGTCACGCCCATATGCTGGTAACCCAGGTAAGTTCAGATGACACAAAGGGCATTTCAACCATATTGTGTGGGAGAGGATGCCATAAGGGAAATGTAGAAGAAATGGCTCTCACCAACTATTCCCAGCCCCTGGGAAACCCCAAGTACTACTGCTCTACAATAAGCCCACAGTGGAAACCAAGCTGATTATGATGATTTGTTTTTATTATTATTATTATTATTATTTTTTTTTTTATAGGTTGATGCACAAGTTAAGGTCACAAATCTTAAATCATACATGCCATTATTTCCAGTGGATCCATGCGTCCTTGTGCTTCTGTCAGTACTCATGCCTTTTTCTTCTTTTTTTTTTTATCGCTACAGTCTTTATCTTTTAAACACAAGCTTACACTGAGCCCACTTGAGGGTGAGGATTCATGAGGCTTGATTCGGTTGCATGCTGGCAAAAGCGTACACCCGGACAGCGCCTCAAGAATCCCAGTTTGGGATTAATGTGTGTGAAGACTGTGTGGGTATGCAGATTCTTGTCGGTTTACGCGGGTTAAGCTTACGTCTTTTCTCCTTCTCTTGTTTCCTCTGTCGTCTCTTCTTCCTCTGCTCCCCCGACCCTTTCCACTTCACCTCTGCCTCTCAGTAAGAACAGGTTATCTTCAGCGATGAATCCAGTCTACAGCCCCGTTCAGCCTGGAACCCCCTATGGAAACCCCAAGAACATGGCCTTTACAGGTAAGACCGACTCCCCTGGGTCAGGCTAGGCCGGCTCTCCACACTTCAAAACGCCAGTAACTGTCTTTCCAATACTTCAGTGATGAAATTTTAATGTCTGGCCCCTGGAGCTAAATTTCATCATGTCTGCGATTCTTTGCAAGTCCCACTGACGGCATATTGGCACCGGATTGGGTTGAAATTTGTACCGAACATCCAAGAAACCCTAATGATAGTTTTCAACGCGTATCCATCTATCCATACATGCAGTGCTCAGCATAAATGAATACACCCCCTTTGAAAAGTAAAGCAGGATTTATAGTTGCATGGACGTCATCGGTCCATCACCTACGCTGTCACTTTAGATGAACTTTGACTTTGGCAACGTAGAGACACCACCTCCTGGTTGGTCAATTAATGATCATGTGACACCAGGACTATACAGAACAAATGTTGTGGGGCTCCACCATATATAATTTATTTGTTTGTGTTCATTACTTATTTCACTTTTATGTTTTCTGTTATTTTTGCCTCTGATAAACCTGTGTGGTTATGCATTTTGGTATTCCCCGTCAGTTAATGCATTTGCTTTCAGCGGTTGCACAGCCCATCTCCAACGTTGTCTCTTGCTCTGTCGTTTGCACTGTAATGCTTTTAAAAGAACTATTTGTTCATTGGCTTCTATGATCTCACAAAGACACAGCTCCGCTATTAAACCAGAAAATGCCGACAGGAAGATATCAAAAACCATGGAAACAACACCATAGAGTGGAGTTTCAGCTTTAAAACCAGTCGATACCAGTACTACTGCCACTTTCTAACTTGGAGGGAAACTACAGCACTTTTTCAAAATGACGCTACCACAGTACATTTGAGTGCGAGAGTGCACTTTGGCGGCGTCAGATAAGGCATACCTACTTGACGCAGAGCAACACATAACTATAAATCCAGCTTAAGATTTTAACATCTCAATGAACATAAGGACAGTTTTAAAAAATTTTGACAAAACTGAGTTTTCCTTAACCGAAAACATGATATGTTGTATAGTATCCCATAGATCATGTTGATTCTCAAAGAAAATTTAAAGGTTTTGTGACAAATCTGTTAGGATGTACTTATTTATGCCGAGCACTGTACATCATAGATTGGTTTTTAAGGAATATCGTAAAAACATCCCCTCAGAATTCTGATTACAAAAGCCCTTTTGATGCTACAGGAACATTTCATTAAATCGCACATTATAAATGTGTGTAGTGAATTAGTCTCAGTGGCAAATTTTGCTTTTTAATGACTGGAAAATAGTCATTGCTTTGACTGACAGGGTGCTAATGCATCCAGCTATTGTGTGTATTCTGCTCCACTCATCACATCTCACCTTGTATTCAGCCCCCATTCTGCCTGCTTTTTTTTTCCTGTTTCTGATGACCACAACAAGCGCACACTCTCATCCATTCAGAGCCTCGCAGTATCCAAATTTTTGAGGATAGCTTTTATTATATGCCTGTTCTTTTGTCATCTATTGAGGAAGTGAAGTGCCATTAACGGCTATTTAAATGAACCTCAGCAGGATTTAAAGTGTATGGGGCAAGTTTAGCTTCTTGGATTAGAGAATGTACAAAAATGATCAAAAACATCTTTAACTACTGTTTTAAAATAGGAACTTGTGTATAATTTTAGTACTAGTGGTTAGAGATAGATAGAATATAGCAATAGATACAAGTGGAGGAAAGCAGTGGAAGTGCTGTGGTAGTCATAAAGGGATAAGTGAAGCTCCAGTCAGGGTTTCCTACCTGTGGTGAGGACATCAGTCTCTCTGAGGTAGGAGGGAACAGAGCCAGTTCTCTGTGGTGGAGGGTTTCACACACAAAGCTTTTGTCCAAGAACAAAAATGTGACGTTTTAAAGCTGGCGAACCGTTTTGAGAATCATATCTTTTTCTCTGTAAATATGACCTAAATCTACAAATCAGACAAATGCAGGCCCAGATTCTAAATAAGTCACACTTCCTTGCTATAACTCCGTTGCCACCTCCAAGTGAACTGATAAAGAGGCTCATACGCTTTGGCCAGATGTAAATATTAAAGGGGGTATATTTTTGCTAAATCCTCTTTTATTAGTCTTTGGTACATATATTGGTGCATTTGTTTACCCTAATAGTTCATAAGGTTTGAATTTGAACCCTCCAGGTGCTGCACAACTATCTTTATATTCATTTTTGGCAGAAATTGAGTGGATTTCTATAATCCATTTTAATTTCTTCTTAATTTGTTGCGTTTATAAGAAGTTACGTCGCTGCATTTGCACAAACAAGATCAAGGCTTCCGACCGATTTCTGATTTCCACCTAAAATTTCTACACACCCATCTAGGAGAGACATGTCTAGATTTTTAACACCTTAAGTGGCCGGTCTGATTATGATTTCAATGCATTTGTACAGATTTACAGATTTTCTTTTTCTCATCTACAACGCACTAATTCCGGCTCGATTTGTAAAGGCATCTAAAGCATATTTAGACTGACTTTTCTGAAACAATGCTGTAAAAACACTGTGTCACAAATTATAGAAGGTAAATGAAGCTTAAACTCACCTTTCTTGGTCTTGATGTCGGTCGGGTTTCCCAGGTTCACTTAGCTGACTTGGTTATTATCAGAAGTTGAGGTTCTTACCAGCTCTTCTTCTCTGTCCTCCTTCAGGTCAGACTCTGACTCAGATCTATGAGGCTAAAGGATAGTTTCCCACTGTCACCATTATTAATTATAAATTGTATATTTTTAAAATTGTTGTTATATTGTATTTAAAGGGCCAGCACATAAAACCACCTGTCTACTGTCATTAGTCATTAATGGACTTGAAGATGGACCTGTGGAGTTGAATTAATGAAGAATTCAGACCCAAACATAGCATTTACAGCTTATGTAGACCACAAGGAAATGTTTTAAAATTAAAAATTCCATTTAAAAAAAAAAAAAAAGCAAAATATTACTCCTTTACGTTTTTAGTCATTTACCAACAGAAATAAATTAATGCATGAGGTGTTTTTGTCTTGTTAGTTTGAGCACTGTATTGGCTAAAATTTTGGCCATATTTATGCAGAAAAAGACAAATTCAGAAGAGTTCAAAAAGTTTAAAGCACCATTCCAAGTCAGAATCTCGAGGTGGAGATGTTGGTGCTTAAAGAGCTCTTTGTAGTTTGTAAAAGCAGCCACAGGCATTCATCATAATAAATGAAAGACTGGTTCATGGGATCCACCAGGAAGCCTCTACTGAGGGTCGACCAGGGTCAGCCTAATGGGCGCAGAAACCAGAGGAATATTGGCAAAGTTTACTTCAGTATCTAAATGAGACTGAGACAGAGAAACCAGCTGCATGTATGTACTCTGTACTGCACCTCTGTAATGATACTAGACTTTAATCTGCTGCAGAACGTGTTGGAACATAAAGAGTTGTTGTTTACCTTATGGCATTTTTTTTTTTTTTTTTTTTTTTAACTAAATAGCAGTAATGAGAATGCAGCTTTAATTAGCCAAAGTGGTTTTGTTTTAGCACGCAAACTAGAAAAGTTGCATTTTAAGGGAGTTGCTGTTATGACTTCAGGCATTTTTGAAGCGGCGGTAGTTCATAGAAAGGCCATCCTAAATTTTATTTAATTGATTTTTTTAAAAGACTTTGGTGAAGAATGTATTTTATTTGCACAAAACTGACTGTTACTGTCTCTTATACCAATGTTTTTCAATTTTTGGGTCGGTACCCCACATGGGATTGCCTGGAATTTAAATGGGGTTGCCTGAAATTTCTAGTAATTGATAAAAATAAAAGAAAATTAGATTTTTTTTAATAATTAAATATAATTTTTTTTATGATTTAAATATAAATTTTATTATAATTAAAAACACTTTTTCTAATAAGGATATAATACCTGAGAGGGCATATCCTGATTGATCTTGATTGTTTGTTCAGTACTAATTTACATCTTTGTAAATATAAGCTCCACTGACTGTACGTATCCTGACCAAGGAAAATAAAATTCTCGCTTTGTGCAGGAATCTACACGTGAATTTTCTGCCTCCGTCCATAATAATTTACATTATATAGCCTAAATATCATCTAAAATGAACGTTTATTAACAACATAGTAGAGCAAACCATTACATGATCAAAATTAACTTAATTCTAGCAACAACAAAAAAAAAGTCTGTGTTTTGAATGTTTATGATGTTAAAATAGGGTCACGAGCCAAAATAGTTTGGAAACCATTGTTTTTTATGAATATATAAGAGACCTTATTATAAATCACTGACCACAAGCAGCTCTCACATCCTTTATATGTTCCTGATATTTATTCATTTCTTATTTTTTGCCTCAGTAGTTTTAAAATACAACTGTTGATGTCTAAGCTTGACCGCAGGTTGAACCTGAATACATTTTAAAAATGGATGCGCTGCCTTGTGACTGATGGTTGCAGACTCTCCTCTGATTTTTATTCTTTCATGGTATCACAGGCCAACAACAGTTCAACCATTGAATCACAAATATAATGGTATTGCATACAACGACACACTGCTTTTTCCAGTGTTTTATTTCTTAGAAGATAAGCTAGCAGGCATCATTTCACAGGGGTGCACCATCTCCCTGAGCCCATGTGCCAAGTCTGTTGAGTTCAGAGCGGTTCGATGTTGCTCAGGTCAACCCATGAGATGCTTGTGGAAAAAAGATTGTTGGGCGATAACCGAAATGTTAAACAGGCGCTACTTGACTTCCTCTGGAGCATTTGAGGATGATTATATACTTAGGAATCGATTACACTCAATCTGTTTTACCAATTAAGAAGTTAATTAAACTGGAATTGCCTCTTTGTTTAACTTGAACACCTAACTCATCACAATAGTTGGGTTTAGTTTAAAGAGGTGTAATAACATCTGGTATGTAGTTGAATGATTTAATATAAATGTGGATTTTTACTGAAAAGCAGAGGTGGCAACAGTAAGCACATTCTGTACTTAAGTAGAAGTACAGGTACTTGTGTGAAAAAATACTATCATAAAAGTAGAAATATTGATTCAACTCCTTTACTTAGGTAAGAAGTAAAAAAGTACAACTTTTCAGTTGTAATAAAGTACAAAAGTAATAAGTTAAAATGCATTTTTTGACAATTTTGACAAATTCATAGAAAGTTTACATTTTTTAATTCCACAGTGAATGGTACTGATCAGAGTCCTGCACCACTTACAAAAACATGCAGGGATGGATAAAAAAAATGTATGAGAATTTTCATGGGTAAAGGCATGGATAAAATTAAACAAAATGACAGGTATCGGGCAAGGACGTGAAAAAAATCAAAGAAGATTCATGAATGAAGCGTCGTATTTTGCATACTGATAACATCCATTTAGTTTGAAAAAGTAACAAACCTATTCTGAGAATGTAAGGAGTATAAAGTACAGATATTTATGTGAAAATATAGAAAGTAAAGGTAATAAGTTGCCAGAAAAATAAATACTCAAGTACACATAACTAAAAAAAAAAAAAAAAAAAAAAAAAAATCTACTTAAGTACAGTAACAAAGTACTTATACTTTGTTACTTCTTGCCTCCACTGAAAAGTCTCCAGATGTTTGCCTTAAATTCTTGCCAACCCTGCATTGTTGCAGCTGTTGTGTTGACACAGTATTACCTGTTCCTGGCTTCTTACTTAGTTTTCCACATCATTATAATGTTGAAACGAAATTAAAATGTAGATACAGCTGCACTGATTAGACAAGTGATGAATCAACATAGATACCAATCATTGCATTCTCAATTAAAAATGCCAAAATGCTTTTTAATTGGATCCGATAGCAGTGTTTAGGTTTTGTATTAACGGTTGAGTAAGATGGCTTTGGCAAGGGGAAAATTACAAGCTGTAATAAAAATGTATTAACATGATGTATATCCCACAGCTGAGACGCACAGTAAAGCATGAGATGAGTTGGCCATCAAAATCCATGCTGCAGTGTGGATGCAGATATTTATTAGACCCGTTCATCTGACTGTAGCTCAGCAGCAGACAGCATCGGAAGCTCGATATAGCAAAGGCTCAAGGCTACAGAGCCAATAGTCTGAGAGATTGACTGCCATTAATAGCGAACAGTGAGCTGCTCTTCCATCCTCGCTCTTACTCTGCTGCTTTCCCCTTCCTTCGTGTGTGGTTCTAACACCTTCATTGGAAAGTGCCTTTTTTTTTTTTTTTTTTGCAGGTCAGCCCAGCTGTGTTTGCTTGATGTGTAATTGATGACGCACAAGAGTATGTGTGGTGTGTGCATGCGCATCCACTTTCACGTGTCTCGGGTGCGTTGCTAATGTTTCCGAATTTATCTCCTCCCACACCATATTGGCAGGTGTGTCTCGTCTGCCAGATTGGTGTATGTAACACGCATTCAGCCGACTGTGTTATTGGTGCAGACATTTTTTTTTTTTTTTTTTAATGAGCACCATCTGTGCACATCCTGCTCCAAACCAAATAGCGCCGTACCTGTGTTTGTGTGCATCTGTTGTCCTCTGATGCACTTTTGTTTGGTAATGTATAGTCCTCAAATATTTCCTCTTTCATCTGTGCTGTTCCGCAGGCTATCCTGGAGGGTATCCTGCCACTGCTCCTACCTACACACCCAACCTCTATCAAACAGGCAGTCCTGGGTATCCACCAGGTGAGCCCTCACACACACACACACACACACACACACACAAAACTCACATTCAAGATAAAGCATGTGGTCGACTTGGATTACCCCAGACATACTGTGTCAGGGTTTCTGCAGGTTTTGTGAAAATTAAGGCCTTAACTTTCACCCCTTGGATGCCTACTAGGAACAACCCATATATATGGTACAAGTTCTACACATGGAACATTTTGTTTTTTCGGTGTGTTCTTTCATTTTCCAGTGGCCACAATCATCACTACTTCACTGCTCTGAAATATGTGCAATGACAAATAAATTCAATTCAGCAAACTTTGGGGAAAAACAGTGAAAATGTATTATTATTATTATTATTATTATTTT
>JAPTGZ010000006.1:20796915-20813197 GCA_029814645.1 Fowleria isostigma
TATCCTATCCTATCCTATCCTATCCTATCCTATCCTATCCTATCCTATCCTATCCTATCCTAGCCTATCCTAGCCTAACCTAGCCTTGCCTACACTAGCCTAGCCTAGCCTAGCCTAGCATAGTGTTTGCTTAGTACTGCCTGTTATTTTAGGAAATTATTCATGACATTTACTGGTCTCTGACTGATAGCTTATTAAGTGCTTGTTGTCTGAATTGTGTTTTGTTTTCTGGAAATTGGTTTTGTTGAGTTTTTAGCTAACAATTATCTGGTTATGTGGATGTATAGTACTATGTGTATATTGCTACAACTATTGTGTAGCATTAGCATTACAACACAGACATAACAGCAGATTTAAAACGCTACATGTTGGTTTGGGTTGCCTAAATTTATTGTATGTGTCCGTCTCTAAAATATCCCCATGCTGACAGTAATTTAGCACTTGTAACACACTGTCTTATATACCTGTATGACTTACATTTACTGTTTTAGGTGCATGTACATTACACAAAGCAACAACAATCATGTGTGAATTGGGGTATGATGCTATGATTTAAAAAATTCAGTTTCTGCTACCTTAAACACCGTTTCCATATGGACAAGAGGCCTATGTGTAGGGGAAAAAATGACTGTTTTACATAATTTCAGCGTTAATGTTCACGTTCAAACACTTCTTACTGTAGAAACCTATACATATGACTTTCAGTGTAGCAGATGTAGAATCTCTAAGCTGTGTTTGAGCTAAATTTAAAATATGTGCCCCGTGTGAGGCTCGAACTCACGACCTTCAGATTATGAGACTGACGCGCTGCCTACTGCGCCAACGAGGCTTGTGCTGCATGCCGAGCATGTGCGCTTTAGAATGCAGACAGAGTGCCTGAAGGTGGGGGTTGGTCGAAGTAATCTGGGGAGTGAGTGAGTTTGTAGGATTTCAGCGACACACATGGGGGAGGAGTTGAACACTAAACATGTGCTCCAACCCTTTGCAGTAAATCATTGACAAGTTGTAAATACTGCTGTTTCATATACCGGTATGTCTCTGTTTTCAAAAGAGTAGTCTATTAGTTCATTCAGAATTGTGTCTTTGAAGCTATTAGAACCAGAAACTTTAAAACCAGCCTCATTCTAAGAGGCTGAATATGCTCAACACAGGAGCTTTAGCACAAAATGATGCCTTGGGAAATTTTTGACAAGAGGTTCTGCCCTATTTGTTTGGGGTATAATTAGCATAGCAACAATTAGCAGTAATTAAGCTGTCTACCCTTACAGTAAGTGTTGTCTTCCATTCTGTATTTCCCCCACTGTTACTCTTCCTACTCATTGCTTGTTTGTAGATGTTAGTTTTCCTCAGACAGCGGGTTGTTTGGTCTTTATTTTGAACAGCATTGGTTTACAAATTAGTACTGCAATAAAATGTGTTATTTTGTGTTTTATATACTGTATATATGCAGCATTTCCTTGGGCTACATCTGTAATGTTTAAATAGATTATTTAAATCTGCACTGAGTATAAAACCGAGAGCTACTGCATTTTCCAAATACCCACAGGGAAGAGACATTACAAAAATGTATGACTTGATGGATTTATCATCCATCTAAATATGTAAATATAAATTTTCATCAAGTAAAGAAAAAAGTACTATATATCCTCTTTCATTTGTTAAATGATTGGGGTTATGAACTTGGTTTCAGCGGGACTTAACCATACTCTAAATTTAGATTTTACTCACTTGTTTCCGCCAGAAAAATGTCTATTTTTTCTCACATTATGCAAAGCTTCAAGTCACCGAAGACATCCGAACTATCTTAACAATCCCTATAATATTTCTAAGTAATTTCAATAGCATATCCACACTAACATTTTCAGGTTGATTTTGTAATGACTGCCGTTCATAAGAAAACAACAGGAAATAGGAAGGCTCAGTTTGCACTCTGATTGTCTACAACAACTACATGTTGTCTAGCAAATAACAAGACCTTGATACTTAAAGCAGTTTGTTGTGTTGGTAAAATGTAGTACCATTGTGTTTTATTCACCTCAACCAAATGACAGAAGTTCAAGCAAAAAAAAACTACACTTCCTTCAACATTCTGCTGTCATTTATGGTTGCCTTAGGAATATGTTTTATTTGTTCATTTGATTTACTCATCAATTTGTTAACAGTGAATGTTCATGTGTATATAGTCACTTCAGCTCCACTATAAGTAAACCTCTCTGAAACATAGGGAAAAACCTTTAAAACAGATTCCTCTTTTTAGTAAAATATGCCTTGGGTCCTATTGTTCCTGGACTCAACTGAAGTGCCTGGATTTTGTAGTGTGGTTTAGTTGGTAAAGGTGCCTGTCTAGTAAACAAGAGATCCAGGGTCCAAATCCCAACAGTGCTTTTTCTGTACACATGCATCCTTCTCTATCTGATACTCACATTGAGCCACTACTTACTGTTGACCATTTGTGTTGAATCATATCTGATAGTTATAAATCATCACTCTATCTACGTATGGCATGCTGATATTAAACCTAATTGTGGCTGCAACTTACCATTACATGCTGGGTAAGACAAACTGTATGTCATTAGAATCATTGAATTAAATGTTCAATTTAATTGGTAGTTGATTGAGACATTAAGCAAAGTGTCAACATACATTTTAGTGTATCTTTGTTCTCTTTGTCTTTTTCCTCTTTTTTCTCTGTGATTGTCATCAGTCGTCATTTCATGCATTGTTACAAATTAAAAGACCTGAGGAGGAGTGTAATTCTGACTTTATAATGTTTCATCAAGTATCCAAACCTGAAACGTGTATACTATGGGAGCTGTGAACACTTTGCATGTTTTTTTGTTTCAGATCTGGTATAATTAGTCGTAAAGTAATAAAGTCTGGAATAGTGAGTGTAATGCAAAGAATGCCACAATGACATACAGTTGTGGAAAAAATTATTGGACCACGCTATGTTTTCTGCAATTTCTTGCTCATTTTAATGCCTGATGCAACTATGTATTTGTTTGGACAAATATAATGAAAACAACAAAAACAGCTCCTAAGAGTTTAAGGACTAATATCTAGCTATTTTCTATGATTTTCTTGATAATAACCAGAATCACATAAGTTCTTACATCAATAGCTATGGCACTGTACATTCCTAATTTTCTTTTCTGTCTGTTTTAGTCACTCAGTACACACAAGTTAGTATTTGACTGCATAACCATTGTTTTTGATGACTTTTGTAGATCTAATAATTTTTCCGCGACCGTATCTCATGTAATTGATGTAATTAACTATGTGGACTTAGTGATTCAGTCGAAACTTATTTTGTTAAAGTCTACCTACAAATAAATAAATAAATAATATTTTTGAGTACCTATTGGGAAGGCTTGTAATACCCTAATAAATTGACACTTTGGCTTAATTAGTTGAAGTACCTGCCCAGTAAATAAATCCCAACATCCCTGTTTTGTTTCACTGTTCTACAATCTTTACTTTAAAATTGATGTCCTTTCTTACTCTGCCATGGCCACACTGATTTTCCTCACTTCACTAGCACTGTGCCACTGCAGTAGATAGGTCTGAAACTTTCCATCGTTGTTCTGGAGTAGTGGTAAAAGTTATCTCAGTTGGCTGGCTAGGTCTTGGTGGTGCTGAGTGCAGGATGCTGTGACAGTTCATCTGCAAAATACATAGTGTCAGGACTCAGGAGAGGAGGAGATTTGGTGGAACATTTCCACATGTAGTGCGCTGTGGTATTAGAATTCCTAGAAAGCAAAACAGTACGTCAAAATGTGTTTGTCTTTTGTTAATACGGAACATTTCAAGAGGAGTTCAAGTGCAGTTGGGGCTGGGAGGTTGGTGTTTTTTCACGTAGCAAGGGTAACAGTGATCACACACAGATAGTGGAAGGAAGGAGCACAATAATCCTGCCACTGCTGCCGCTGCATGACAGAAATATTTACCCTTCCAGCAACTAGGCCTGTCCTAAAGTTGAGCAATGCGTGACAGTTCATTATAATGTGTGTGGTTAACTTCATCTAGTCTCACCAAGTTAAAGTTTTCATTAGCAAGAAAGAAAGAATAAATGAATACATAAATAAAATATAAAACACAATGAGGTACAAAAACCATTAGAGACATTGCTCAGAAGGTCAACATTTATTATAACTCGATGGGATGAGAAATCCAGGCTTCCAAATCCTTTGATATAAACATGTCTAAGGGGTATGATATTGGAGAACAGTCTCTTTGTTCAGATTCTCAAGTTCTAACTCCCCATTAAGTATCATAGTGTAAAAAGGACACAGATCTGGTCGATGAATACTAGCTAAACAATTCAATACATATGAAATGTTGTCATGTCATCTCATCCTCACAAAATGATAGTTTCATGGTTTACAAGTGAGGATACAACTTTTTCCTATATTATGAATTTAAGAGCATTATATCTTAATATTCAGTAGTGTAACTTTGTCAAAATCAGAAGATTCATTGTCTACATGATGAGATCATCTATGGGGCTATATACGCCATGTTGTTCATTTGGAAAACAGTGCCAGTCTATCGGTCTGTGTAATCATATACCTAATGTTATGTTTTTCATTCTGTGCATTCCTGGGCTGCGATAAGAGCTTCCACTGTCTCTGTTGCCAGGATGTGGTGTGATGTTTAGAGGGTGATGGAAGTTTGAAGAGCTGTGCGAATGCTGTATAATTTGAGGTGATTGAGTCCAGTCCTAAGATGTCTGGGAAAATGTAGCCTTGTTACCAACTATTTATAGTTTTGCATATTAAATTTTTTTCTTTTCCTGTTTGCCTAGTATACTCTATTTACATACTTTTACAAGAAACTACAGGTAGAATTCTTCAATATGGTGCATTTATTTAAATAATTTCTATGAAACTTTCAGGTGTATTACACTGCATATGTTACCCATTAGGGAGTATGCAGTATGCATCGATAATTTCTCTTCACATTTTGTGGAAATTGAAACTGATGTGCTGTATCTATCTTTTTTTTTTTTTTATAGGAGCTACAGTCTGAAAAAAGGACAGCTGGAGAGGGACTATGCACAGGTAATACACTGAATGTTATGCACAATTATCTGTTAAAGTCAAGGAAGAATGTTGCTTAGTGGAGGCAAATGTTGAAGATTTGTCATCTCACTGGATTTTGTGCACAATTCATTTACAAGTAATATTTATATACTTGACGTAAATATATATACATGAACACAGGAGCGTTGCTTAATGTTAAGTTTTTATTTTTCACGGCTGGTGTGTTTTTGGATGCAGGTGAAACTACTGAGTTAAATAACATTATTTATAGTCAGTCAAAGCAAAAGTCACACACCAAATAGATGTTAGAGCACCTTTTAGCTCTGATTATCAGACTCATTCACTATGATCAGAATCAGAAATACTTTATTAAACCCAGGGGGAAATTTTGTGTTACAAATACTCCTCACACAAGTACAGCAGTGGGAGATAAAAATAGGGATAGAAGTATAGCAATAAATAAGCAATAAAATAAGCAGTAAGTACCAGAGATTAGCAATAAGTACCAAGAATAGCAAGAAGTACCAAAAATTGGCGATAAAATAAGCACAAGGGAGTATTAAGCAATAGGTACCATAGCTTGAGAAGCACTGTTTACATTATGAGTGACAAGATGAAACGTGTTAAACAGATATTGCACTATGTACTGTATTGAACAGATATTGCACATAATAGATATTGCCCTTTGTATGGGTGTATAGATATTGTACAAGAGTGTTGACCAGTTTGCAGTTAAAGATTATTCTGCTTATCACACACGATACTTCTGCAAATGTCACAACATATATTTTTGCCCAGAGTTGCATTCCTTTTTCACAAAGCTATTTCACTGATGATCGGAGAGTTGCAAGATCCTCAGGAGGGTCTGCGTATCTTAGCCGGACCAAGTGTGAAAATGCTGTCTTATGATCCCCGACCCTCAAATTAGTCAAATCATAATTTGACCCAAGTGCATCCGGACATTGTCATCTTTGAATACTTGGAATGTCTGTGTCATCAGGGAAGACAAAACCCAACAATAGAAAAGGTCTGGTCATTCAGTGTATTCATATAGTCAGCTGACCTCCTTCACAAAATGGTGCTAGACCAACTGAAGAAACCCCAGATCATAACTCTGCCCCCACAGGCTTGTACTGTAGGCATGAGGCATGATGGGTATTTATGTCATCCATCTCTCTTCACCCTAATGCGCCTGTTACCCTGGAACTGGGTGGGTCTGGATTCATCAAACCTCATGACCTTTTTTCCACTGAAACACAGTCCAATCACTATTCCCTCTATCAAACAGTTAAGGCTCATTTATTATCTATGTTAGATATGCATTTGGTTACACATGGAGCTGTCCGTCCATACCCTGCGCTCCTTTCATCCATATTTCAATTCATCTCCTGAAAATGTATGGATACAGAACAATTGGAGAATTTGGAGCAGTACCACTGGAAACCATGGGGGCAGGATTGAAATTTGAAGCAAATAATTTCCCGAAATGGCCGTACTTTTCAAACAGTGATTGTGTGTTTGTGTGAAACCACCAACATATTTACTACAACTCACACTTCTTAATATCAACATTAGTATTACCTCCTCGGTCGTTTGGCATGTTTGTTATTATTGACTTGAATGAATGTAGTGGCAGTTTAAACATATTTACTCAGTGGAAAGTTCTTATTAATTGACTGGAGTGTTAAGGGTTATTTTTGGTTTAACAGTGCAAACGCTTACTTATAACACACCCCCTTAGAAGAGGCACTGCTGGGATTCAAACCCAGGATCTCTTGTTTACTAGACAGGTGTTTTAACCTCCTAAACCACAGCACCACGTGAAGGTTGGAACACAAGCCTTTCCTTACACTACTGATCCTGTTTCCATGTTTGAGTAGTATGTTCAAAACTTTTAAGAAGATTTTGGAAAATTTCTTGTCTTAAGTAAGGGTATTAAGTCAGTTTGCTCTCAAAGTCAAAACATTTTTAATGTTTACATTTTTTACCAGTTGACGTGACATTTAGGCACACAAATATAATTTTACCCGATGTGGTCATTTTTATGCTGGGAAGAGCATGAAAATGACTAACATCTTTTTGGGAAAAGATGTTAGTCTATATTTTATTAGTACTGACAAATTCCTGTTTTTAACTTCATTTCCCATCATGCAGCATGGTACTGTGCTTTCCATTAACTGCCATGGGCATAAGAACATGATTGTAAGGCTATTGTATTCCAAAATTACTAATATCCTCCAAAATATTGGTCCTATTAACTTGCAGTTTTCTCTAGTCCCTTCCTTGACCAAAAGTACATAAGTATGTCAAACTGCAGCAGCCACCTCTGTCCGGATTATGTGTGATGCCTGAAGGACACACACAACCAGAGTCCACTTCCCTTTTATTGTATATAATAACATATATATGCGCTAAATATGCACATGGTAACGTGAATGTCCTCAGTGGTAAGCAATATAACCACATGATGAACATTATGTTATTTTATTGTGATGTATTATATTGTCATAAACAGACCAATGAAGCCACCAGTGTCTGAAATGCTGTGTGTAATTTACTGCTGAACTGAGGCCAGTGAAGATCACGTTTCACTAGAGGGACGGGGAAGATGCACACATTGCACATTGCATCTGTTTACTACAAAGTCCATGTGGTTCTTGAGTGACATCGATATGAGAAGTGGTTTGTCTCAGAGCAAACTAAAACTGCACCAATATCGCAACATATTGGACTTAAAGTGAGAAGAGCTGAAAATATAGATGAGGCAACATGTAGCTGCAAAAAGATATGGCAGAATTGATTAAGGTGCTACACACTTTATTAGAACTATTGTGGTGCTGCTTCACTTCTGCTTCTTGCCATTAATGTCAGTCTAATGTTTGGCTTCGTATCAAATTGGTTTGAATGTTGACGCATTTCAGCCATAGATACAGTAAATTATGTTTTTGGTGAAATTGTGTGAGGGATTTAACATCATAACTTGTTCAAAAGTTTAATGTACATTTGTTGAATTACATGCTTCATCAGCTCACCCAGTTCAAGTAAGATTTTGTAGTTTACATGTTGCATGTGCGGTAATCTTACACATCAGGTTTCAACCAAATTACATTTTTTATTTTTAGACTAAAATCTCACATACAGTATGTGCTGCAGGCAACATTTGGTTTCACTTCCTATATTCCTGTTTGGTTTTTTTTACAGATATTTTTTTTTTTATTAAAAAAACTTCCCTCTTTCTTTTGACAGCCATTTTTTTTATTTATGGAATTATAAATAGTTATCATGAATCTTGTAAGAGGAAGCAACTTTTTTTGTGTGAAGTCCTCTGTCTCTTAGAGGACTATGTAGACAATAGACTATGTACCAATTCTTCTGCACACACTACAAAATGGCTAAACAGTAATCCATCTGTTGAAAGGGAAAACTCCTTGAAGCAACATCACATTTCCCATTAGTGGGAAGTATGAGACTTTTGTAGGTCTATGTTATTAATTTTCTAAACCTTTCAAATTTTTATAAAGGGCTTTGGTGTACCTAGAGTGGGCAAGAATTACCTCTTCCATACCATGAAATTATTTTCACCCATCAGGCAGCCACTTTGTACTGTGCTGCATATTTGTCAGGACACAAAATAACCAAAACACATTTCCCAGAAAGCTGTGTCAGCGTACTCCCCTTACTAAGCATGAGTCGGCTGATGCATGCATCTCCACTAAGTAGAATCCAAGCATTGCCTGCTGCCAACTACGCGAAAGACTGACTTCTATTGTATTTTGATTCGGCACAGCTTAAGCTCCTTTCATGTGCACATTCACACATCCACACAGGCACATTAAAAATCACCCTGAATATGATTCTATCCAGGATTCAACTATATATTAACGTACACAAACATACACCCATCGGTCTTTGCAGCTGTTCTCACCATTAATGCTTGTTTTGTGCCCTAAATATACTCATTGTACATAGGCATGAACACACAACTGCACATTATAAAAGAATAAAAGAGTGATAGGAAAAAAAGGATAAGGAGTAGAGATATTAAAGTGTATGGTTTGTGCAGTTTTTAAGCATGTGAATGTATCAGATTCACTAAGTGTGAGTTTCTTGTGGTCAAACCCTCTGCATTCAGACACTTATTCTCTCTCCCTCTTTCTGCCTTGCTTTCTCTCTATCTCTTGCTGTTTTCCCTCAGCACTGTCTTGTTCACCTTAGAAATAGAGGTTGCCTAGCAACAACCCCCCACTCAATAGGACAATGGATTCCCTCCTAATTATAGGTGTGTGAGTGTGTGTATGTCTGTGTGGGAATGTCTGCATACCATGGTTTCCTTTCATAGAGAGGGTTTTGGAATATATGTTTGCCTTAACAGCTCATGATCAAGCTACTTTTTTTGTTCCATATTTCCTTTTCGCGAGCATCATTTTATGATGATATGTCTGCCCTAACCTCTTCTGTCTCCACACAGTCCTCTGCATGGTCGACTATACTGGCGGTTTCTCTGGGACAATCTGCTCTCTCATTGGCCCCCTCCAGGCGACATAGACAAAGATCTGGCCAATCAAATGGCGTAATGGTAGACAGACAAAGACAAAGTGATAGGAAGAGAAAAGACAGAGGGAGAAATCAAGTTGTAGGGAACTGATAGGAGGCTGGTAAAGTGAAAATAGACAGAGCACTTGAAGAAATAGAGGGGGGGGAGCTGAGTGAGAATTGAAGTAAAGAGGCTGCCGTTTAACCTTTGTCCTTTGACTGTGTGAGACCAGACGTCCCCCTCTGTGTGGCAGTCAGTCACAATTACCAGCTGTCAGTCACAAGTCCTGTGTTTTTTTTAATGTGTGTTAGCTTGTCTGCATTAGCTGTTTGTCCCATATTCCCCTCCCACAATCAACATTACTGAAATAGTTTCAGGCTGGGGTCACACTTCACTGTACTGCCCAAAAAGGACAGCCTGTTGTGGCTTAAGTTGTGAGTTGGTGTCTTTCTGCTCAGTTGTTGTGCACTGTTATGCTAGACTCATTGTGCTTCATCATGGTCTTAAATTTAACGCAAATGCATCTGATATACCACTCATTGTTTTATTTGCAGGAAAGAAGTCTGACAAATGAGAGGGAGAAAAAGAAAGATACTTCTATCTTTTTTCACTTACATCACACTCAACACCTTTTTACAACTGATCATTTGTGTCTGTTTAAGGCGAGACACGACAGCCAAAAACATTGATTTTTCATGCAGTGATCTGTTTTGAGATTTTGGGCTAGTTTACTACTTCAATGTGTACTTTTTCAAGCTGTTATAAAGAAAATGTTGAAAATGTACATTAAGATATTTATTTTATTAGTTTGTTTATTTGCGGCAGGAAGTTTCTCTCAAATTTAGCAAGAAGTCAGCATTCCAACGCAACATGCCAAGTTTCGTACATTTACTGAAGTCTGTCATGACCGGTATCACCTATGTACACTAAACTTTCCAGCGGTATTCTGAACATATCTACAGAGGGATTTGTGAATGAATCATTCCTAGCCTGATTTACATGACATTTTAATTGGAAAAAAAAAAAATATATATGGCAAAAATCTTTTTTTTTTAAGGCTATGGGCAATATATTTTGATTTCCAAGGTAATGAAAGCAGATATCTTGAAATTCCTTTGTATTTTTTTTCATCTTGTCTGTAAACAAATGAAAAAAGAATTTTGCACCTAGCTTTATCACATGTTCAGGTCTATCTACTGAAAGTATGTGCAAAATCATGCATATTTAATGAGATAATGCCTAATTTGCATAATTAAACATACAAATTTTAAAAACTTGTAATTTTTTTTCATACTTGTGCAACTAATCAACTGAGGAAGCTTCATAGTGATATCTATTATTTAAAAATATTACCATATTCACCTGTAGTGCCTTGCCTTAAACAAAAGAAACAACTAAGATATATTATATTTCACTCTACTTCGCTCATCTTTTATTCACCCTTCTCCTGTCAGGCTTCCCCTCCCTATACCTTACTCTGCAGATGCGGACGTCAGACATCCCATCCCATCACAGAAATGAAGCTTCGGAGTAGAGAAGTGCAGACAGGGAGACACAGGAGAGAAAATCAAGTATATTGATTTAGGAGGAAGTTGAGAAAATAAGGGCGATGAAAAGGCTCACACAAAGGCAGGAAGAAATCAGAATGACTTCAGATAAAGAGAGAGTCAAAGTGTCTGAGCAAGAGACAGGAGAAAAAATAAGTCTGTGGCAAATCACAGAAAAACTAACAGAAGGACAGAAAGGAAATGATACCATAATTTGTGGAATGTAGATACCGCAGACCAGTGAATGAGGATGCACATTTGTATATCCTGCACACATTTAATATTAACTTTCAAATGTGTCTACAGCAATCACCAGGTGCTTGTGTTTAGACAGTGATGATATGATATTAACCAGACTTTCCTACAGTTTCGGAAGAAAATATAACCCATGTGCTTGCCTCTTGTCGGATTGGTGGACTTGTGGCTAGGTGTGATGTAAAAGCAAGAAATAGTACCAAAGACGCACTGGTTATAAAGTCTGGGTCTGAGTAAGATTGGCGTGAATGAGATAAAAATGGTCACTGTGCGCTTAGTGGCCTGTACATCAAAAATGAAACGTTTTCAGATTAAAAAGTGAATAGTTTTTGAAATAAAAGCATTATTATAACATTTTAATGCATAAATTGTTGCTGAAACCCCGCCAAAAATGTGGGCATTGTTTGTAGATTTTCTAATATAAAACTTATATAAAACTAATATAAAATATAAACCCTCTCTACTCTAAGTTAGAGTGGGGACAATTTCAGCCAATCAGCTGTCAGCATTCTGCTCCCATTGTATGTGAATGGGGTTTGGTATGGTGTTCTTGTGTGGAAACTGAATGAGATATCATTATGATGTGTCACATATGTAATCTTTGAGCCAGGCTGCACATTTGTCGTATTTCAGAATAATTTTAGGATCAATCGTGTGGGAATGGTAGCCACTTAAAAATGACCTAATTTATTTTGGATGGACAAATTTGGCCGGATTTTCACAACTTTAATGAAATCGATGCATTGGATTGTCAATCCAGATAGTAGCACATCATTCGAGACCAGGCTGCACATTTTTGCAATAACAAGTTTTGGTCTATTTCCAACGTTCTGGGATGTATTTTTTGCCAAAGTGTTTTGCATAAGTCATAAGTCAGTATGACAAAAAATAGTCCCCTGTGCCTTGTATTGCACGCAAGCACACAGGGAATTACTAGTAATCATAAACATGTATTTCAGACAAAGCGGCAACACTTACGCCACGTTATCTGTACCTGAAGTAGCAGTGCCACCCTTTGTCTATTTAGAAAATCCCTGAATAGAACTGTAAAATGCATTAGTTAGGACCCCACAAATAAAATAGCACACTTTTTATACTTGTGAAAACAATTAAAGCCTGTTAGCATTATTGTTAACTTTGTCTCAACCTCCTTTACATCCCTCCTTCTCTTCCTCTTTCTCTCCCTCTCTCGCTCTCGTTCTCTCTTAAACACACAAACACACTGGTCTCCTCAGGATATCCTGCTGTCTGAGTACCCTGTTTGCCACTCTTATCACAAAAACAGGATGTGTGTGCGTAAGTGCATGAGTATTAAAACGAGCAGTTCCACATTACAAAGACGGTGCAGGAAGGGCAAACGGGGTTGCCATAGCAACATGGAGTTCAGGTGGTTGTCAGGTGATGACAGCACAGCAAGGAGGATGGAGGAAAAGTGATGTCCACTAAACTGGTAAAAGAGTCAAAGAACAGGTCATGTGGGTTAAATATGTAGCAGAGAGGGGGAGGCAAGGAAATAAATAGTCATAGAATGAAAATGAAAGGCTTTGGGTGGTGGTGGTGGTGGTGGTGGTGGTGGTGGGGGTTGTGAGGGGGAAATTAGAGCATCATAAATCCTACCAAGTCAGCGAACAGCACCTCGGCATAGCTGTCACAAATCATTCACTCTGTGGGGTTCCCACCACTCAATCATTGCCAAGTTCAGCTGTCACTACTCAGATAACCGGCCTGTCATCACAGACTTATCTACGTTGGAATTAAAAAAGGCTTAGAGACAGGAAATGGAGGTGGTGTGGGTCTCGTTTGAAGAGGTCATTCCTAACATGAATGTGTTGACCCATGAAGATCCCAAACAGCGTTGTAAGAAATGATGTCCCATATCTACTCAATAAAAATAAGGCAACAGATTACAATCAATATTATTAATTAAAATTCACTACATTTGGTAATGAGTAAATGTTAATTAAACAAAGCCCTTAATAGTTATCCACTTAATATGAGTGGATTCAAATGCAAAACAAGATGGAATTAATTAAAAACAATATATACATGACTGGGACAGACCAGGGATTAAACCATCAACCCTTTGCTCATGGGACAACCTGCTCTACCACATGAGCCACAGCAACACATTGATCCAAATTTCATAATTGTGTTATAAATGTTAGTTTAATGTCTGACAGGGAAAGTTCAGTAGTCAGCAAAAATGAGGAGCTGTTAGGTTGAAGTGAGAGCGCGAACTTAAGGGTGTTAGCAATAAAGGTAAACTTACTACACCTAGGTAACATTAGCATTTAATTAGCTATGTTAGAATAAGTACCATGTGGTTAGTTGATAATGTAACCAACAACAAGTTTCTTTACTTTAGCCAACCGTGAATTGTATAAGATGAGCAATGGGGAAGAAGATGGGCGTTCTGGACTATTTTCAAAAGTTTAGATGATCACCCGCTGCATTAAAAAAAAGCACTTAAGCAGGAAGTGCTTTTTCATTAAAAAAATGCCTGATTAAGTTGATTTGAATTCACTCAATATTCTGTCTGTTTGGAATTTAATAAACAAACTGCTTATGTTTTATTTAACTACAATAAGTGGATTTTATTCCAAACATCTTTATTTGAATGTGATTTCAAAAAAATCACCAAAAAAATCAAAGACACAATTGTATTGAATATATTTTACCCAATACATGAAGTGTGCCACCTATAATTTATCAATGATAATCTCAATCAGCTAAAGGAAGTGCCAATTGTGTCCACTAGGGGACACTGAAGTGACCCAATCCCTAATGTCCAGCTCCCATTCCAACTGTTGCAGAATTTTTTTTTTTTTTTTACTTTTTACAAATCCTGAACAGTAACATCAGCTGTGCACCAGCAGGTTTATCCGCTTGGGATTTGAGTAATTATCAGACAATGACAGCTCTTCCAATGGAGCTAAATCGATAGGGAACATTGTTGTGTTGAAGTCAAGCTGTCAAATCAGTTCTTCTGTCAAACTGCCAGCTCACAGTCAGTGGCGTTCTCAGCCATCAGTCAGTGTCCTCACTTAACCCTCCCCCTTGAACACACAGGCACAGACACACAAACAAGGGGTGCATGTTTACACAGCAGGGAAGCAATTAAATCTCAGGCATTTCTTTTGCAATTTTAATGTGTGTCATTCCAGTCATCTTTCAGACAGACACACACTCTCTTTCTCCTATTTTTTGTTTTCTTACTAACATTCACACACACTCTTAGAGTCTTTTATCCAAACTACCAACACCCACTCCGCCCTTCCCTCGAGAATGGGAACGCAAAGTTGACTGTTCTTGAAGCAAACATGTTTCCTTTTATATTGACAGTACTTTGTCCCATGATCTCCTCTGTGTGTGTGTCTGTGTGTACCTGTCAGTTCGTGTGATTGTCTTATCTTTTTTCCTATTTTTCTGGGACTTATGCTTCTGACAGTAGCATACAACAGTGATGTGTATGAATTAAATTTTTTGTTATGTCTTAAACTTCTTGCTAACATGATGCAGCATAAATATTCTTGACCTATGAAAAATAGTTTACTCTGCATGAAAAGGAGGATCAGCCCTTTATTAATTTTACTTATAGTTTAATAGATTAATAGTTTATTTTGAGCTTCTTGACTCCATGTACAATACTAATTATATATACTTGTATAATGTACAATACTGGTTATATACATCTCATTATGTGTATACAGATATACATAGAAAGTTTGCTATAAACACAATATACATAGAGAAATATGCATAGACATTGTTTGTCAACATTATGTGTAGATAATATACATAATACAGCAATTCACTACTAATATACAATGCTAGTAGCCCAAAAGGGAGTGAGAGGAAGTACAATTTATTTATACTCAACCTCAGTTTCACTACTTAACATGTATGGTTGCAGTTATGTCAAAGAAATTAGTTCTACACATGCATTAGTACACCAAGATTAACTTTAACACAATGTACAGGATATAAATGTACTCAATCAAGAGAAATTAGTACTAATAAAACACATTTTATAGGCACTGACATAAATAGTTTTAAAAAATTTAAATATAGCTAATACATAATGGCAATAAACAAAGTAAAGAGTAAATTAAAAGCAAGGAACAAACACACACATAAGAAGAAGAAAGTAAGAAAGAAAAACTAATAAAAAAACACCACCTAACCTTCATAGTCCGTTATCCCCATATTGTTTTAAAACCATTTCTTTATATCCTGATTTAAACTGCTATATGCTGTTGGAGTTTATTAAAACATAAATCTGTTGCATTATTGTAGTATATTTGCTTGATTTGCAGAGAAGACGAATGCTGTAATATGGAGTAATCATCTGAAGTTAAGGCTTTACTCACTTTAGATATGTACCGGTAAAAACTTAACCGTACTCTTCTTTTAGTTTAGTTGAGAGGTGTCATGGATTACAAGGCCACTATGTCCCTCAGGACACACGTCTAAAGTTCAGGTCCGGTGAATAAATGGCCACATTCGCCATGACAGATGTAAAGGGCAAGATAAAAGCAAGACAGGGCGAGGGCATCCACATATGTATCCTGAGAGTAAAAGAGAGAGGGATGCATGTGAACTTAAAAACAGCTTGGTGGCAAAGAGCTGTTCAGATATTAAGATGAATTATTGTGAAAGTTAGGTTTGAATGAGTGGATGAATGGAAAGAAACTATAAGAGTTTAAAGCTTTTCTTGTGAAAATTACATACAATAGTGGAAAACATTATTAGACCACCCTTGTTTAGTTCAATTTCTTGTTTATTTTAATGCCTTGTTTGGAAAAATATAATAATAACAATAAAAATTAGCTCATAGTAGTTTAATTTCAGAGCTGATATCTATCCATTTTCCATGGTTTTCTTGATAATAACCAAAATTACAT
>JAPTGZ010000006.1:20819682-20830462 GCA_029814645.1 Fowleria isostigma
TATAGTTTAATACACAGAATTCAGGTGAGGTGAGCCTGTGTAATTGTATAATATTTTAAAGACAGGCTTTCATTCAAGAATATCATCGTAATACCCAGAAGGTGGAATCACCAGGTTCTTAAAATCAGTGTGAAGCTACTTTAAAAGCTTAGTTGTATGATAAAATGTCTTCTTTTACAAGGAAGTTATGCTTCCATTCAGTGTCAGTAAAGCAGTTGAAGGGAAAAATCAAATATGAAAAAGTGATGATTTCAGAGGTTTGAGCCCTCAAGCAGTCTAAGAGTTCTCTGGATTTATTATAATTTTCTGAGGGCTTATTTGAAGAAAAGTCCTGAAAGTGTGCCCTGTTATGTATAAAATGTATGCTTGCTCTTACCAAAAGCTTGGTAGGCATGAAATTAGCATTTCATGATGTTGACTGAACTGTCTCTTAGTCAGATCAGAAAGTGTTGGGGTTGCTGTAGTGATTAGATAGAAACTTTGAAATGTTGTTTACTTAGAAAAAGTACATACGATAATGGGAAAGAGGATCAAAGTATGGAAATAAGGGTGCTAAATGACTTTTCAGGATCTGTGTGTTTCCATTTGTTTGTTACCCTACCTATAAATTCATTTTAGCAAGTAAACATATACATAAATGTTAGTTATTATACATAAAAATCTGTTTTTTGACAACTCTGTTAATTGATTGTACTTCTATTATAATTTTGACTGTAATTGAATTTGAACCCTTTGGTTAAAAGCTAACGCTGTGATACTGTTGAGATTGCCTTAATCTGGTAATAATCTACTTTCAAACATGCAACACAGTTGACTGTATGAAGACGGACAACTCATCTGCAGTGTGATGAGTCATCAAAGCAGTTCAGTGAGAGTGATGCTCTCATACACACATGGCAGACTGACACATTAAACGTACACATTCACCCTAAAATCACACGCAGGCCTATATTACCTCCTTTTCTGGACAATGATCAGTCTCACACAGACCACTGAATAGACAGTTAACATACACAGACACACACATATGGAGATTTAATTGTGCCCTGGTGACTTGCACCTGTAATGCTGTTGCTTTATTTGCCCCTTGTTTCTTGCCAGAATCTCTTGCTTACATAGTCTTTGTTTCTCCTGTATTTTTTCTTGTTTCCCTCTTTTGTGTCTTCACTTGTCTTTCTGTTCCTGTCTACTAGTTCTGCTCTCTCTATCACATACCATGCCTTAGGCCTTTATGAGCAGCTATAGTATGAGGCCATCTTAAATAATAGATTGATAGCTCCTTGTGACAGAAGGACAGGACTGCAGGGAAATGTGCAAATACACAAATGCATGCACGCAAACACACAGAGGCACATTGCGAGGGACATAGCTAGAGGGAATCAATCTGCTTATCATGTCCCTCTTTCACTCTTTTTCTCTTTTATTTGCAGTGGTTACAGGTGCTAACCTGAAAATCAGTGATAACAGTGTTCCCCCTTCACTGCTAATCTCAGTTGTTTTCAAAGTCTTTAGTGTAGTTAGAAGCATTGATGGAAAACATAACACTTTCAATCAAACAATTTTGCATCATCATCTTTGTAAAGTAACATCAACAGCCACATTACATTAGAGAAAGTGTGGCAATGCTTTAAAACCACAAAACTGTGGTTTTAAATGCCTTTTTAGCTTCTCTATTCATCACATTTTTTAGCACTGTCTCCATTTTCAACGGTATTTATAGTCATCCTGTGAAATCAATTGTGCATTCACTGCATTACATTGCTATGCCATAATTCATTGCATATGGCCTTTGGGGGACATTTTGGAATTGAACTAAGACTGAAGTCTTACCATTCAGATACAATATAGGCAAGTAATTCTATAGTAGGAGAAATTCATCTGCTACGTTGTGACATTTTTTGTTTTTTATGTCAGACTTATGGATGAACTTACAGTATTCACGATGGGCAAAAAATGACTAAAAGGTAATATAATGGATTTCTGGGGATGAGGTGTCTTGTAAATGATGACCTTGTTTAAGTTGAAGTGCACTTCATAAATACTGAATAATTACACTGGGGCTGTAGGAATAACGTATATCTTAGAGTGAGTGCTACTGTCCTTGTCAATGCGACAGTTGTAGTGAAAGGGCAGTGTGGAAGCAGACTGCTCTGTATCTCCCTCTGCTGTTGGCAGCTCCTCCTGTTATAACTGCCCATGTAATTGAACGTTTATACATTAATGTCTGTGCTCTACTTATTGTCAAGGCTGATGCAGTCATTCTACCTAAATAAACATATACACATGAAAACACACACCCGATTGACCATGATATGGGGACAAGGCTTTTTCTGGAAGCTGACTCATTCCTTTTCAGCACTACCGTAAATGGATGAAAGGAGGAGAGGAGGACGAGAAAGAAAAGAAGGGGGGGTGGAGGAAATGAGAAGAATGATGAAGGAACATTCACTAAAAAGTCAGCCAACAACCCACCCTTAATGACATAATTTCCTTGTCAATACCCCATTGTTTTATAAGTACGTGCTGTGTGTGTGTGAAAACACAAGCATATTTTAATATGTGTTTGTGTGCCACGTTTGTTGGACTTGTGTGCATATTAGGAATAATGTGGTTGTGTAACCATTTTTAAGAAAAAGTATATGTTTGTTGGATTTTCTTGAACTGATCTGAACTATCCCCTGATCAGGCCAAAGTGTGTGTCGGTTCATAGGAGTGTGTGCTTTAAAAAGTACTGGCCAAAGCAGAGTATGTGCGTGTGCGGTCTCTGTGTTTTGTTGAATTGGAATCTGAACCCTTTCACCTTTCCCTGCAGCTGTGAGAACACCATCCAAAGAACACACACTCAGGCACACACAAATGCACACATTTCCCATAAACTTATTTCTCTGTCTGCCTGTCTGCTTTTCTTTCACTCAATAATACCTTCTACAATCCTAAGTGCTTTCATTGAAAGCTTTTTTCTTAGTTCTTGAAGATTAGTGCTTCTCATTTATAAGACATTTTCAGTTCTGAGTGGTGGGGATTTCAGGAATTTTACCTTTGGAGTTATTGATATCTACCAGGTTGTTGAGGTAGCCCATTGGTTATTATCCACCCAAAACCCATGGACTCTGTGTCCTCTTACCATTTGGAGATGGTCATTCCAGTTTAGTTTGGTTCAGTTTAGATTAATTCGAATATGCAACCAAACAAACAAAATAATCCTACTGAAGTCCTTAGAAATTAAACAGATTGTAAGAATATTTGAAAAGGAGTGGGAGGAAGTGTAACTTATTTTTTTCCACCCCTTCCCAATATGACAGTCTATCCTTTATACAATGTAGGTTTAACGGAGGTAACTCTCTCAAACTACCTGTTTACACTACTTCCTCAAGGGATCTTTTTTTTATTCTTCAGATACAGCTAAACCGCTGTGTCTTAACCTGAGGAGCTGCTTCTCCTTGTGCTCTTGTGCTGTGTGTTTGTGGGGCTGTTGTTTAGTTTTCAGTAACGCTGATCTCTGTGCTCTTTGTTGCATTTAAATGTATGTACAACTCTGGTCAACTTATTAAAAAAAAAGTATATGTGGTGAGTGGTGGACTGGGTTAAAATTCAAAATAACAGTGTGAATGAACACAAAAAATAAGGTGCTCATCTGAGTTAGGATCAAGTCAAATAGTGATTAAAAAAAAAAACCACAATAACTTTCTGACATTATTCATAAAATTCCAAAGTCAAAAGGAGTTAGAGGCACTGACTGCCATTATTAAAACTCCTTTATTAAATATGGCAATATGGCTGTGTTTTTCAATTCTAAAGAGTATTCAACATGCATTTGGGCGTTCTGTCCATAGGGTGGATCAGTTTGGGTCTGAAGTGCACAGGGATGTTGTGTTTGGACAAAACCCTTCTCAGACACTCTGTCCACATACAGAGGACTGAACTCATTACACCTCTTCTCCGTATGATATCATGTGTTTTTGCCCCATATCTCTTATCTGTCTTTAATGTAGACCCATTTGGGATAGCCACAGGTTTAAAGCCCTTTCTTAATATGCGTATTCTCCTTTTCATTTCCCTTCGCAAATGCTCCATCGTCCTGTCTTCCTCCTCTCTTATTAGCGTCTCTGTCTCTCTCCCTCGTTCCCTCTCCTCGTTCCCTCTGTCTGATCTGTTTGGCAGTGTGGCCCACAGCTTGGCAGGACTCGCTCAGCTCCTCGTACAAAGACTGTTCATTTGGACGGCACACTTCATTAAAACGCCTTTATATCAGCACATCAAAAACTCTAATGATAAGAACTGTCACATGAAAACATCTGCTCAGTCTCTGTCCTTCCACTGACTTTCTGTCACCCCACTCTTGTCTGTCATTGTTTGTCTTATTCTTTTTGCATTGTATATATGCCATTTTCCCCTCTATTTCTTCACTTTACTTCAATCACAAAAATGTTGTAGCATAAAGTGACATAATATGTACTCAGTCACAGCAACGGGGTGTAAAACAAGTGATACACACAATGTTCAAACCTCTCCCATCATTATCAGTTTATTATAACCTGGCTAGGGCTGCACAGTATTAGAAAAAACTGACATTGTGATTTTTTTTTAACCCTGCGATATATACTGTGATTTTCTTCTTCATTTTTTTGTGATTTTCTTCTTTGTTTTCTGTGATTTTTCTTCATTTTGGGTAATGTTCTTCTTCATTTCCGATTATTTTCTTCATTTTTTGTGATTTTCTTCTTTGTTTTCTGTGATTTTCTTCACTTTGGGGGATTTTCTTCTTCATTTTTGGGATTTTCTTTTTTGTTTTCTCTGATTTTCTTCTGTTTTGTGTGATTTTCTTCATTTATGGAAATTTTCTTCATTGTTTTTAGTGATTTTTCTTCATTTTCAGTTATTTTATTCTTCATTTTCTGTGATTTTCTTCATTTTTTGATGATTGCTCATTTTTCATTGTTGCTACCAGCAACTGTGTGTCGGGTACCCTTGAAATTAGACAAGAACATATTGAGTTAATTTGCTTCCTACATTGCAGGACCTGCAATGTGACTATTGCAGACACGTACACTGTGATGATGATTCTCAGAAGATAAATTCTGCAGCTCTAAACCTAGCAATGTAAACAATCCTAAAAATTAAATAATCACCTTTGCAGTGAAGGCAACAGATTCACCCCCATGGCTCCTTTAGAGGTAGTACCATTGAAACCTTTCTCGTCTCAATTGTCTCCTATTTGCCACAGTTTGCTGATTTCAGAGTTAAATTATTACTTTGTGCAGTGTTATGACCTCCTTGAAGGTGGATCGTTTCTCCAGGCTTGAAAACACCAGGAACAGGAGCAGTGTGAGCATTGTCATGGTCTGGTTCCCAGTTACAGAATAGTTAAGGTTAAATGTGGATATTTAATGACCTGTCACAAATGAAAATGTAGAAGCAAGACCCTGTAGCTAAAGCTAGTGCCTGGCCTTTCTTTGTGTCTCCCCCTTCTTTCTTTTCACTTTCTTTATACCAAGGATTATGGAAATACATCAGAGTAATCCATTTTTTACAGTAACCCCTCCACCTCTGGCATTTGTCTCCCTCTGTCTGTCCTCTAGGCCTTGGATGGCAGGATCTATGAGCATGTGAAAGACTACCTGGTAGCGCTGTCTCGTACCGAGCTCGAGGCCTCCCAAGCCACACACAACACCTTCCAGTTCCTGCTGGACAAATCCACCAGGGTGAGTCAGAAATGCTGAAAGACACAGACTTTCTGTGCTCTGTTTTTAAGTTCTAGCAATGTTTTTTTTTCTCAAAATAGACACTTTAGGGAAAATCCATCAATCTTTTTGACAGTGTAACACAATCATCCTGCTTATTTTTTGCAGACAAATGTGTTTTTGTTTCACTGGTGAATTGAAGTACAGCCTTTTTCATTTCACATTTTACATTTCCTTAGTGTTATTTTTTATTTCATTACATGGTTATTCAGTCAAGATGTGTGGAAGCAGATCGTATTCAGCATTTCAATAAAATAATATTTAGGGTGAATGCTAGAATGCTAACAGACAAATGTGCAAACAGTAAGTGAGAAACAGCTCAGACAACAGTTGCTCAAACAAACTAATGCCTCCCTGTTGTTGTTGCATTGTATGATCCTAAAGTATAACCCAAAAAGACACTGAACCAATCACAATTATTTATTATCATCTCAATCTGACTTAGGTGATGTTACATGAATACTGCCAAATTGCAAATCAAACTATTTACAAAAGTATGAATGAAAGACTCACCACTCGTAGCCTTCGATAGGTTCAAGTGTGATATGATTCACAGCAGGAAGCAAATGCAAACTAAAGCTTTTTTTTTTTTTTTGCCTCTCTCAGATAATACAAGAGTTCAACCAGCAGTTATTCATGCAGGAGAACCCAGTATTCCACAAAGCACACGACTTCCAATTCCAGCCCAGTGAATGTGACACGGTGAGAAATAGCAGAACATATCCATATGCATAGGCATGCAGCACTGTGCTTTTTTTCCCCCAAGTGTTGGTGAGTTTGTATTGTTTGCATTTGAACCTGTTCGCAGCAGTACAAACACTACATCACTATCTTTCTATCCTTGTCAAAACATAGAATTTAATAATGTTCTCTATTATGACAAGTTGGCTTTTCCCTTCTCCTGCTGCTTCTGTCTTCTTTAATGCTACACTTTTCATTTCAACCAAATTTATCTGAACACGTTTGATAACCGAAAACGAATTCATCTATCTGCTTTTAGAGAATCACAATAGTACATCTTTTAGGACGAGGCTTTCCAAGTTAGTAACTAGAAAGCCAGAGCTCTGATCATTTTCATTCTCTTGAGGGATCACTGGCTCTTTTGTTTCCAGTCATGTGTTAACTATTTAGGATGGAGTTGTCCAGTTAACAATTGTCTGGTGACAGCATGACAGAAGCATGAATCTACTCTGTGTTCTAAATTTAATCATTTTAATGTGAAATGTTGTGGGTCCATGGGGAACATCTCTTTGTAGTGTTGGCGTCTTTTTATCAGTTACATGATCTGAACTAAAATTGAGTGGTTGCTGGATGTTAAAAATATATCATAGTATTATCCACTGATCGGCTTCTCTGTGATCATAAAGCAGCAGTGGGACTCTGCTGTCTTATCCACTCAGGGGTGTGTTTGCCAGCCAGATAAGAAATGTTTCCCTGTCGACACTGGCCCTAATTCCTCTACACTATTCCTGTCTTTTTATCCTGTGTTTTTGTCGTTTTGTGTTCCTCCTGTTTTTTCTCTTTTTGTTTCATTTTTCGATTTCATTTCCTCGGAGAGCTTTTCTTTTTTTTTGTTATTTTCTTTATTTATTACTTTTCTAACCTTTCTATATACAGCTATGTGCTTTTCTTCCCTGTCTGTTCCTGATCCTGTTTAGCCTTTGCTAACACTTTTCCCTGAACTTCTTTTCCATTAACCCCTCCTTGTATTTGTGTGCCTGTGTGCTTGCACTGCTGCTCTTCGGTGTGTGTGTGTGTGTGTGTGCGGGTTCTTGCCTGTGTGTATGTGTGTGTGCCAGACTCTGAGCTCGGTGCAGCAGTTGGTGGACATTGAGCCGTCGCCCGTCAGTGCCATGAGAATGACCCTGGCACAGGTAGTCTTAACTGTTGTTAGCATCCCCATCTTCATCCCTGACACCAACCATGGACCATCTAATACATGCATGTCTGTCTGGTATATCTATGTATCCTGATGACATGGTGACATTTATTACAAAACAAAACTTTGGTAAGTCTTTTAGCAACCTGAGCTGATACTAAGATGAACATTTTTGCATGAATCTGGAAAACTCTAGGAATTTCTGCATTTATATTCAAATTACAAAGCAATGTAACAGTATAACTTCTCTCAATGTCCATTCACATGTACAAAATAAGCACCACTTACTGGTTGTGCTTTGCGTTTTTCATGAGCACATCAGAAATAATTAGAATATGATGAAAATGTGACAATCACAGCATCAGTTAATAATAGTGCTGTCAAACGATTAGCATTTTAACCAGATTAATCACATGGTTACTGTTAATTTAGACTAATCATGATTAAATATCATTCATTTTTAATCTGTATTCATTGTGTTTCATTTTGGATGACCAAACAGATCAAGAAAGAAGGGAATATATATGCACTTAATGTGTTTATTAAACACCTTTAACAGTTTCAACAAAACAACTTGAAACAGCTATTCCATCTTGGGGTTTTGTGTTCAGATTTCCCATCCAGAAGGCCAATGTGCTGTTTAGCATCTTCTATCTTTATGGGTTGGTTCTGCTGCCCATCACTACCGGATCAACTGCCCATTTGCACATGTGCGACAGAACTCTACTTGGACAAACTGCCCGAAATGCGTTGCCAGAAACTGCAGATGGGTTAATGGGCTCTATGCACAGCCCCCACTCCTGAACTTCAGGAGGCTTCTTTATTTCCTGCCTTTCATTATTGGACACACTGATTAATCCAGGTATGTCTAATTAATCAGTTGTCACAACAAGAAGTAGCAGACACACCTGAATAAATTAGTGAGTCCAATAATAAAAGACAGGAAATAAAGGAGCTTCCTGAAGTTCAGAAAGTAGTGGGGCCGTGCAAAGAGCCAATTGCATTAACATTTTCAATCAGATTAATCATGATGATGGATTAATCTGCATTGATGCGTTAATTTTAGCAGCCCTAGTTAATATACATAACATTTGTCTTCAAGTGGTCAGGCAGGTATAAGAGCAAAATAATTGAAGTCTTTACCTTATACTTAACATTGAAACACAGAGTTAATGTCATTTGGTGACCTTCACACTAACACTGATGACTGCAGATAGTCATGATACAGCTCAACTAACCTTCATATGTCAACTATCCCTCTGGAAAACAGCATGCAAATGTACAAATATAAACATTAAATTATATTAGAGCAAATCCAAGTCCAAATTTCATCACAAAGACATATTGGACTACTGGATGTTCCCTTGTTTTGTTTGGGCTGAAGAGCTGTGAACGGTTTTGACTGTTTGTCTAAAAACTTTGCATAATTGTGGTGTAAATTGGATCTACATTTTTAGGAAATGGTTCAAAGACACACAAAGCAAATGTGCTCATTAACAAAGTCAATTGCCAATACCAACTTCTCAAATAACAACCACCACATTTAAAAAGCTTATTTCTAGAAAAAACTGTTCTGGTTGTATCTAGTCTTGCATTTTTTTCTTTTCTTTTAACGTCATCCCTGCAGAATCACTTAGAGGTTGCACCTAAGTTTAATGAAGTTTAACAGGATTCCTTAAAGTTTAATGTAAGTGTATGAGACAGTCAAAAGGAAGAGTGAGGCCAGGCTCATATTACATATCCTTTATTCATATCGACAATACAGGGTTGGTCTGTGGTGTATGAACCATTTCTTTTATACTTGTCTTTAAATACAGTTAATATATATATATATATATACTGTATATTGCCCTGCCTTTTTTATGTTAATCCAGATCATCTACATGAAGGTGGTCAGGTCCATAATCACATAAATAATGTACATGCACTGAAAAAAAAGTAAGCTTTATATCAACTGTTATTATAAGGAGCTTTATCTAAAGAGATAACACCCTCAAAGTAATCATTGTGCAGTTTAACTCTAAAGCTGTGGCTCCTTCTGCACCTGTGAACCTGGTTGACCCTGATTGGGCTCTGAACTACTGGATTAGGACTGATACATATTTAGTCCTCACTTGAAACACGTCTTTAGTGACATAAGTGAAGTAGTTGCCTCACAGCCCTGTAATGCAGTTGTTTTGTCATGTCTTGATGAGAAATTCAGTCTCAGCCCCAGATGACTCATCAAATGTTGTAATGTCGCATCATCTGTTGAAATGTCACAACAGTATCATCACTTGTTACATCATTTTTTAAGTATGCGTGTGCTGTTGGTGTGTATTTTGTGGCACGTTATGAGCTTAAAAGCTCATTTAAGCCAGCAGTTATTAAAAAAAAAGAAATATTACAATATTGTTGCATTCTCAGTCCATGATGTTGTATTACTAGTATGTTAAATGGAAAGTTCAGTTCAGTGCATTTAATATTTTTCACCAAACTTGATACAATTCATCACTACTGGTAGGGCCTTTTTGCTTATTTATCAGGCCATAATGAAGAATGTGGTGCTACAATGAACATATTGTGTAATTACAAAAATCACCTGGAAATAATATTAATATTTTTTTCAACACTTGGCACAATTGATCTCTTATGAGTGCAGCCATTATGATTTTGTCCATCTACCACCAATGTCCATCATGCAGTTTATTGTTTCTAGAACTAGAAACTAAATTGGAACTAGTAAATATTATAATATTTATCTAGTAAAATACTTTAGAAACTATTCTTCAATGGGAAAAAGCAAGCTAACATCACTAGCAAACACTACTTTTGTTGTTTTGTGGGGGCAGGGATATGCCATCCTTTGAGGGTTTACAGTCGCAAAAAAAAATTAGACTATCAAAGTCATCAAAAACAATGGTTATGCAATCAAGTACTGACTTCTGTGTGTATCATGTGACTAAAACAGACACAAAAGAAAACATGGAATGCCTGAAAGCACTGTTTTTGTCTGTACAGTGCCATAGATATTGATGTAAGAACTTATGTGATTGTGGTTATTATCAAGAAAACCATAGAAAATGACTAGATACCAGCTCTTAATTAAACTCTTATGAACTATTTTTGTTGTTATCATTATATTTGTCCAAACAAATGTACTTTTAGTTGTACCAGGCAT
>JAPTGZ010000006.1:20846346-20861370 GCA_029814645.1 Fowleria isostigma
CAAAATACACACATCTGCTTTGAGTGCACTATGTCAACAGAAATCTGATGACTATACACAATGACTTAGGGATGAATAAACACACACATGAACACACACACACACACACACACACACACATAGACAAACACACACTTTATTGTTTTGGGCAGGTCAGCTTACTGTGTGTGATGGATCTTTCTACCAGCTAGATCACATGACCTTCATATAAGCTGGTGAAATTCTCAGGGAACAAAAGAGGGAGGGGTCAGATCATATGAAACATTATTCCCTCTACACCTGTTTCTAAAAGCTGTAGTACCAACACAGAGCAACACAGAGAGCCTCACAGGAAGAGACGGTAAGACAGTTGATTACATTTTGACACCAGAACACAGAGGGTTACGCCAAAAGAAAGGACAAATATTCTGTTAAGTGCACATGGAGGTTTAAATCTGGTGGTATGTGTCTGAAAAAGGTGGCAGTGTAGTGTAAATTATGGGGAAAAAACAGTAATAATTATTGATAAACAGGCTATTTTGACTGTTAGGGAAAGATTCATTTTAAGAATGTACAGAATTTGTATTGAAGTGTGTAGCCTTTCTATTTGATCTTATTGTTAGTTGGTTTACCTCTGAAGGTGAAAAGAGCTGTGTTTGTCCTTGTTTTTATCAGAGGTTTTGACATTATCTGTGTTTTCTTGTGGCTTTGTGTGTTCTGTTTGTGTAAAAGGGCACAGTGGACTTGGAGCGTGAGGAGGGTGAAGAGTGTGAAGAGAACATGGAAGTTTTTGATGACAGCAGCTCCAGTCCCTCTGGAACACTTCGCAACTACCCACTAACCTGCAAAGTCTTGTACTCATACAAGGTAAGAACACAACCCCAAACGCACATTGACTTAGAGCAGTAATATGGTCACACGGTGTATGCTTAATGTCTGCAGTAATCTGCCTTCCCAGCAAGTAAACAATATCACAACACTGCAGTCATACATGGTGTATTTATATCAAGTATTTAAACACTTTTAGAATTAATCCTATGTTACACATTTTGTCTATTTTCCAGGCGTCTCAGCCAGATGAGCTCACCATTGATGAGCAGGAGATGTTGGAGGTCATTGAGGATGGAGACATGGAGGACTGGGTCAAGGTACACAAACACACACACACGCACACACACACACGTACACAAACCATGTATACACTTAAAACAAGAGACATTTGGGCTTATACACTAACATTCTCTTAAATGTTTCCTGTAATTTCTTTTAATTTCCTTATAAGAGACAAAAATAAGAGAAATTACGCATCACATGTTTATAACCATCCAAATCCACTCTCAGCCACATTTACATATTAGTGAATCCCACAAATAATCCTCACTTAACTGGACTGATGCCACAAAAAAAGCCCTAAGAAGAAAAGTGCCAGCAGTAGTGAGACTGTGTGATGCATGTTGAGTTGATAACAGACAGCGGTTGAAATGAACCATAAATGTGTCAGTACTAGAGTCACAAGAAAATAAGCAATTCAGCAATGGCAGAACATGTAATTTTCTGTGAACGCTGTGTTATCAGAGAGACACAGAGCAACTGTATTGATAAAAACGCATCACCCAGGCCAAGCTCTCCATGAAGAAACCTGAAATAGGTGGACTTAATTTGGAGAGGTGGTCCTGACAGGTGTCCACAAGGTCTATTTTTTCATTAAATCTCTACATCCCCTCTTTTTGCAGTGACATGTCTATATAGTGGATGTATTTTTTTGCGTCTTATCTCCTTGTCTTGGTGTGTATTTCCAGGCTCGCAATAAAACAGGACAAGTAGGCTACGTCCCAGAGAAATACCTGCAGTTCCCAGCTTCCAACAGTCTACTGAGCATGCTCCAGTCTTTGGCCACGCTCGATGCCAGATCACACACTTCATCTAATTCAACTGAGCCTGAGCTGCACTCTGGATGCATCAACGGAGACACTAACAGTGAGTTTATCGCAAGAAGTTTCACCCTGGACAAAAGACCCACTAGCCTCTGACTTTTGTCCTCAGTTTGAAATTGTATGATTGGTAACAATTGGTGTTCATTCACTGGTCAGATGACTCACTGGTTATTTTTACGCCATGAACTTTTTTTTTTTTTTTTTTGCACTACGGTAATTTCTCTTTTCCACTGCACCTTTCCAGCATGACTCGACCCGGCTCAACATGGTTTTTGTGCTTTTCCACTGGGGGTTGTACCTGGTACAACTTTTTTGTTTCATGCCACCTCCACTACGGTTCTAACTGGGCTAAGTTGACACTGAAATTTCACTGCTGGCCACTGATTGGTCAGAGGAAGAGGCGTCACACGTACACAAAGAACAGTATACGCCGACGAGTGATAATGGAGAAGATCATCAGCCTCTGTCATTCTTTTTCATTTTACTTGTGGCTTGGTCCATTCCACATCAGTTGTATATAAGGCATTATCTTACCATCAAACTGTCTCTTGGCAACTCTTATCTGCTGATCTTCAGCTTCGTACGTCTACATCGGTTTTCATAACTTTCTTGCTTTATGGCCATGTTTCGTGTCAATGCTTGTGTCCGATTCTCTCTTGTTTCACCTTTTCTGTGACAAAAAGCCACAGACTGAGCAACAAGTACAGCAGAACCTCATCATCCATTATTGTCACTGTTTACTGTACCCAAACATATGTTTTGAGATTCGACTCTGCTAACCATGCCCATTTCAGTTGCGCCGAGCTGATACAAATCGTACAGTGAAAAACTAATGGCGCTGGAGCAAACCGTGTAGAGCTGAGCCGGGCCGAGCTGGTACAATGGAGTGGAAAATGGGCATAAATTTGTTCTTTGTATTGTGTGAGACACTGGCAGTGAGGTGAAAGAACTTCTTGTGAATTCAGGGGGAATTCAAGGCCAATCTATTGTTACATTTTTTACGGTTTGTTTGAAATGTCACACTTGACACATAATAAAATGGCCAACTCATCTACTGGATGTGTGATGTTAGTTTTTATTGGGTTTTGGCACTTTTTAAAAACCTTGATTTCTTTATGCTATTTTTGTGTAAAAAGTATTTGCGCCGTTTATTTCTTTTACTCCTTCCTCGTGGTTATCTGTAAGCAACATTCATTTTGTGCATGAGTTGTCTCCCCACTGTGATCTATTTGTCTGCATTTTCTGAATACCTGGACCAAGTGCATGAGAACATTGTGTCACCTCATTATTTTCACACTTTTACACTGCGTCTTTCTCTCCTCTCTGTATCTCCCTCTCTCCAGAAGTGTGTACTATTCTCTTTATGACAATGAGGGCAAGGAAGACAAGCAACTACATTTCCTAGAGAATAATTATTCCCTCTGTGTACCTCTTATTACTCTCCCTCTGTCTGTCTTTGTCTTCCTTTCTGCAGTGGTTTATGTCCGTGCACTTTATGATTACGAGGGCCAGGCCGATGAGGAACTGTCCTTTCCTGAGGGAGCCGTGATTCGCCTGTTGAGCCGTGACACGCAGACGGATGATGGATTCTGGGAGGGGGAGCTAAACGGACGGGTTGGAGTCTTCCCCTCTGTGCTGGTGGAGGATCTTAATGAGAATGGAGAACCTGGCGGAGGAGGGGCAGGGGACATTCAGGTAGAGTATCAACTGTTCACTAAGGCATAAAACACTCAGCACCAACAGTAAGTTAGACACAGTCTGCTCCTCAGTGCCTCCCTCTTGAGCCAAGACAGAAAAGTGCTCTTATCAGGGTTTCCTTGGGGCAGAAACACTGTCAACAGTCCACGGTGGCACTTTCTTCCTCCTCCCTCCTATCCCTTACCCTCGCTTCCTGCCAGTTGTTGAGCCGAACTATCAGCAGGGGCAGAGTTCACAAACAGCGGATCAGAACCGCTGTGTTCCTGCAGCTGTCTGATAAAAACCCTACACTGTAATCACAGAGGAGGCCTTATCTGTGGCACTGAGCGCTGCCCTATTAGAGGCTCAGTAACAGGAAGGAGACAGCCGCTCCCTTCCTATAAGCCTGTAGACATAACACAACAACTAACATCTGTAAAGTCATATATGGGGATGATTTGCCACAGATCTCCTGCCTCCAGCCTGGTGGTCACACTTGAAGACTAGTACACACAAGCTGTTTTTGTAAGGTTGTACCAGTTGACTTTAGCCCCTTTTACACAGCATTTCTGTGACGGGAATTTTCGCTTTTTTTCCATGACGTCTTTATAAATGCAATGGTGGGATCATTTGGTCCCACCTTTATTGCGGTTTTGTAATGCCTCAGAACGTAGTAACTTTTCTGGGATAAAGGTGGAATCATGATTCCAGAACATTGTGTAAAAGGAATATTTCTCAGTCCACAACCAAGGTGTGACATTTTGGTGATGGTGACCCCCAGAGCAGGAGAGACAGCGGGTGCATATAGAGGCACTGTCATGATTCCATGGCTACATGCCATTGTCACCCATGCGGTGGGCACGAACGTAGCTGGTGGTGGCAGGCATGAATGAAGCCGGCCTCAGCGCTCCATGGCAGTGCCTCCATATGCACTCGCTGTTTCTCCCTCATCAGAGGATTTAAAAATGCATCACTGCCCCTTTGATTCCAGAACATAGGTCTGCTGTGTAAAAGTCCAGCCTGTCTCACCTCTGTTTCACCCTGGTCATGGCTGTGGAAATTGGTCAATGGTGGAAACAAGGCAAAGATCATCATCTCATAATTTTTTCCAGGATCTCTGTAAAAGTGACTTTTGATTCAGTGTGATATAATGTGAATACGTCACTGTTAAGATCAATACAACTTATTAAAAGGATGTTTGCTCAAGTCACACAATTAAGCAACTTTTATTATCGCTTCACCTGAAATTTTTAACAGCTGTTTACAAGTCACTCACTGAATCGGTCCTCATTTTCAAAATCATATCCTGATACAGCTCCATCTCTGTCAAGAACAAATCAAAGCCTTCCCAGATTATCAATAAAGCAAATAAAATAACTGGCAAAACCCAGACTCCATTATCAGTACTCCATACCCATGCAGTCAAAAGGAAACCCAACCTCATCACAGCAGACCCCACCCACCCCCTGCACACGTCCTCCAGCTTCTACCAGCAGGTCACCACTATAAGAACACTTGACACAAAAGAACACTTGCAGCAACTCTTTTATCCCCACTGCCATAAATATTTTAAACAAACAAAGGTCATAAATGGCCACCAGTACACTCATTTTAACATGTTACACATTTTAGAGTTTTACTTGAATCTCTGTATAAATTATTTGTTTCATTACCTTTTATAAGACTATTTTTTTTCTAGGAATTGTGTGTTTCTGTGTTGTTATTGTATGAGAGATGTGTAAGACAATTGGCTGTTATAACAGACAATAAAGCTGTACTTATTCAGATTCTGATTCTTAAATACACCCCACAGCAGAAATTCTGCTGCAGTTAAATGCAGGGGCTCTCTAATAATTGACAGTGCGTTGCCTTCTTTGTTTGGTCTTTCTTTTTTCTTTCTTGGCTCTGGAATGTTAGCTAATATTTGGCCAGTTTCTATTTAGGGAAGTATGGCACAAAGGTAGAGTGCTCAAAGCGTCTCTCTTTAAAGCTGCAGTCTGGAAATTTGCAAGGATCACTTTGGTTACATATACGAGACACAATCTGAAAAACGCTGTCCTGCACCTAGAGGTTCAGCTGCATCCCACTCATTCTTTTTTGTCTCTTAATATAGATCTCTCCATCGCTGAAGCTGCCATCTTCTCTGCCACCTCTTCCACTGTATGACCAACCTCCCATCAGCCCTTTCACCAGCCCTGAGACCTCCACCCCACCTCCTCTCCCACGCTCACCATCTGCTGCACTCAATGGGGAACACAAGCCTCCACTGCCCGCCTCTTCACACAAGGGATCTCTGTCCACCCACAGTAAGACGCAATCAGACAGAACTTTGGTAACTAATTCAGAGAGGCTTTTTACAGTTTGTCTTTAATGGAAATCTCTGCTCCTGTAGATCAAAGCTCTGGCAGGAGTCCAGTGTCTCCAGGATTTCCTCAAAGTCAGCCACCTCGATTCAACTCTGAAGGAGGCCCAGGCAAACTGCGACCTGTGAGTGTTAGATCACCAGAGTGTGTTTTCTATTAAACCATTCAGCAATGTGTTCCTACTTATGGTTTCACTTGATGCAAAATGGATATACAGCCCTGGACAAAAGTCTTGTCATAGGTACCCATTCAGTTTATAACACCTAATAAGTTGACTGCTAATTAACCAGTTGTGGTCATTCAATTATATCATAGTGATGGTAAGCATCTGCACTTTATTTATATTCTACAAAACTAAAATTTTATAGATTTCATACATATGTATTGCTTGATAATGATGAACAAATCAATTTCTAGCTGGACAAGTCAAATTATAGTAAAGAAATTCTATCTTTTTCTAAAGTTATATACAAAAGCAAATAAAAAATCAGTTTATTACTGCATTGTGGTCTAAAACCTAAAATATTGTATTTTGTATGGGTTCCTTTAGCCTGCAGAACAGTTGTCATCCAGTTTGGCAGAGAGTCATAGAGCTTGTTGATGAAGTCATCAGGGATGGCATGGAAGGCTGCCTTTAAGTTCTTTGGTTTGGTCTTCCATGCTTCCTCCTTCATTCATCTCTAGATGTGTTTGATGATATTCACATCTGGAGAGTGTGCTGGCCATGTCTGAAGAACCTTGATTTTCTTCTCCCTAAGGAACTTCATAGTGGAACCTGAGGTGTGGCCAGGAGCTCTATCCTGCTGAAGAATCTGACTCCTCTTGTAGTTAGGAATTGAGTGGGAGGAAAGAATATCTTGATATTTGACACTGTCAATGTTGCCCCTCCCACTTTACAGATCTCCCTGCCACCTCCATGCTGAATGGAACCCCAAACCACAATCTTTCTGCCTCCACATTTAACTGTTTTTCTGGGTAAAGCAAGGATCCAAATGCGTTCCAGCAGGTCGTTCACAATACCAGTGGCGTTTGGGATGTAGCTCAACTGATGATTTGTCTGAAAAATTAATTTTTCTCCACCTTTCTTCTGTCCAACCATTCTGCAAGCTGTGTGCCTTGGTGAATGCAACACGGTTTTTGAGTTGTCTTTTGTTTAGTGCTGGTTTCTGAGCAGCAACACAACCAAGGAGACCGTTACGGGCAAGAATTCTGTGTGCAGTTGTTGTTGAAACAGGCCTTGCTGGTGTCCAATTCCCCTGGAGCTGTGTACAGTTGAAAAAAGACTGGTCTTAGACTGTCAAACCATCAGTCTGTCTTCTGCAGTAGTTGTCTTTGGGGTCTCCAGACCTGAGTTTGTCATGAACATTACCAGTCTCTTGGTAGTGCTTATGAATCCTTTCCATTTGCCACTTAGATCCACTGAAGTTGTCTGCAACTTCAGCAGGAGACCTGGACTCCAAGCTCTTGATGATCAATACTTTGGTCTCTGGGCTGATCTTGGGCATGTTATCAGAGTTGTTGCACTTTAACTGTTGTCTTGTGTCAAATTTTTGTTTTTATAGCTGAAAATTACCCATATTTGGAGCAGAAACCCTTTATTTTATCTTTGTTTATTGTTTCCTATAAATTGCAGATATTTGATTGTGACTAGACTTTTGTCCAGGCAAAAACTGTTTTATGGATCTTCAACAAGCTGCAAATATTCAAAAAACCACATGTAAGAATTTCTAGTTCTTTGGAATTATTTTGAGTCATCGCTGATCTTTATTACATAATCTGGGGTTGAGATATGAGATATTTTCAATGTTGTGTACGTATGTGACAAGACTTTTGTCCAGGAGTGTATTTATTGCTTGTTTGAAAGAGATGACCACTGCAAGAGTTGTTGAGTTGAAACCACTACACTGATAAATGGTTTCTAAAAACAGAGATTGAATCTCCTTTGTTTGGAAAGTTTACTTTTTGGATAAAAAAGATTGTATCTCACAGCAAAACTGTAGAAATAATGCTGTTTGTCAGAAAAGTAGGCCAGCTTTGTTATTGCCTTAACAATTATTTTCCTCACTTTCCCTGTTTTTCTACAACTTTTACAATAATAGATTTTCTTTCACTGCTGCAGGTGCGAGCTGCTCCTCCTCCACCCAAACAGCACACCCGCCGACAGCAGGAGAAGAACGACAAGACAGAGGAGGTGGAGATCACGCTGGTGTGACAGATGGAGACGCTTGCAGGCAGTTGTACACAAATAAACATATATAAACAGATGACAGACAGACGTGTCCTACAGGCTGAGGGAGCTGAACTGAACTTAAATAAAGTGATGTGAAGTAAACTGAACTAAACTATGTCAAACCCCCCCCACTCATCCGCTCTGTCATCCTCAAGTTGAGGGTGAGGAGAACCGAAAGGGGGCATGAAGGCAGAGTATCCAATTAAATAATCTCCGTATTACCTTCCTTATGAAGTGCAGCAGTAGCCGCCCCCTCATCCGTCTCCGCCCTCCCCGTCCTTTTGTTCTAGCCTTAAAACATCACCTGACGGGGCAGCGAACCACAGCACACTGAAGAGGAGGAGGAGATGTACGATTTTTTGGAGTGTGAGGGGAATTAATGATGGGTTTTGGCAAGTTTCTGTTTTTTTTTTAGTCATTCTTAAGCTTACTTCAAAATAATTGGAGAGAGACTGGGCCAGATTTACTAAGATCCTAATTTGCGTGTGCAATCTAGAATTTTGCGTGAGGGGTTGACCCACAGTTTGCGGGGGATTTATCAAGATTACCTGCAGAAATGCCCACAGGTGCAAACGTGTTAGAGACCACCCTATTTAAATGAGGATTTTATATGTGCTAGCACTAATGGTAACAGTCCGCTATAATAATCCAGACACAAGGAAATGTAAACGAGGAGTTTTGTCATTACATGTATTACATTGGCACCATCTGTAAGGCTTGTGCACCTCAGAGAAAGAGAAAGAGAGAGAGAGAGTTACGTTGCAGTACTAAAAGCGAACTCCCCCCCCCCCCCCACGCTCTTACAAATGATCATCCCTAGTCTGATGTATTATTCCCCGTTTAATTCATCTGCCCCCAGGTCTTACATTCATTCACACACACCGGTCCGTGGATCTGTGCGTAATGCATCGGACTTCTTCCAACCACTCCAAAATGTCCAGTCTGGACAGGTGATATGTTTTAATGCGTGTTTCCTCATTCAATTCATGAATGTTCACAGGAGGGTAAAAAATGCGTTCTGTGCTTCTTGTTTAATTTTTTTTGTCTCAATAACCAGCCATGTGTGCACAATGACGCATGTTTTCCATGTCGTTTTGAGACGTGTTAAATATAGACGCAATTTCTTTAGGCAAAATTGCATTGCGTTTGATAAATCACTTTGCGTGTCTAAATTAATATTTACATTTTCTCCTCCTAGCACCCCATATTCTAAATTTTGCCAAACGAACACCTTTGAAAGATGCAACCCTGAGTGCACATTGTCAGTAAATCAGTTTGTACTTTTTTTTTTTTTTTTTGCGTACGCACTGAGTTTGCACACATTTTACTCCACGCAAACCTTTAGTAAATCTGGCTCATTATCTCACCTCTTTGCACATTTCAGAAACTCCACTTGTAAACAAATAATCAACAGGATAAAAGGAGGCTTGATGAGTGAGAGAAACAAAAAAACAAAACAAAACAAAACTTGCCAGATTTGTCGTTATCGCAATTAGAGTCGTTGAAGGAAATGGACAGTGAAAGTGTTCCCAAAGCCCCTCCCCTCACCATATATAGTCCTTATCATCCTACGTACTCAATGTGTATTAGTACAGTACATTACTGTTGTCATAGGAATGTTATGCACAGCGTTTCTTCTAGACTAACTCAGCTGAATGGGACGTCTGGTATGTAGTGGAAGTTTTATCTCTATCATATACTGAAAGGGCATTGTAAATACGGTAAGGAGGAGATAAGAGGAGGAGGAAGTAAGGGAGGAGAGGAGGAAAGAAAGAGGAAGAGGGAGGCTGGATCCTTCCTTGTGCTCTTTCTCCACTTTTCATCCCATCCCTCTCTCCTCACTCTCCGTCTTTTCTCTAGAGTCTGTTCTGTCCGTCGGCGGTCAGTGTGAATCAGTATCATATAAACACATACAGTTACATAATATTGCACATGTTGCTCTATGTCATCATGTGACCCGCCGTGTGTCTGTCACTGATTGGTGGATTTCAAAGGCATTGAAATGGATGGTATTCACTATGTGGTGACAAAGAAAAGTTTTATTTGAGATGCTATAGACGATGAAAAAGTATCTGGGGTTAGGAGTTTTTATGGGCTAAACTATGTAGCACCAGAAACCGAATATGAATCATTTATATTTGAATTTTAATTGCTAAACTTGAGTCGTTGCATAAAAAAACTGAATTTGAATCACATAATTTGAATTTGTATTGTTTTGTCTGTATTGTATAGAATTTGCATTGTAAAATCCAATTCTATAAATCTTCAAATTCACTTCTCAAAATTCACTTTCAATTTATTGAAATTTGAAAGTGAATTTTGAGAACTGAATGTGAAAATATATAGCGTTAAATTTTCAGTGAGGATCAAGTATAGTTTCAAAGAAAGTGAATTAAATTTCATAGTCTTGCATTCAGTTTCAAGTTAATTGGACTTGAGTTTCAAACCAATAAATTTAATTTCAAATTATACATTCGGATTCAGTTTTTCAATGCAATGATTCAAATTAAACAATACAAATTCAAATTTTCTGATTCAAATTCAGTTTTTTTTAGTGCAAGTATTCACGTTTAGCCATTGAAATTCAGATCTAAATGATTCAGACTCAGTTTCTGTTGGCACATATTTCAGCCCGTAGGTTTTGGTGTTTTTAATGATCAGAATGACCTGTATAGCTTTTATACCTACAGCCCATAGCTCCTTTTACATTGATTTTGTTCTGTTGTAACACCGATCGATCCACATGTAATATATGTTTCCTCAACAGATAATAATTTTCATATATCGTCTCATGAAGCATCTCTGTCTGAGTGTTTTAATACAACAAAGGAAACTTCATTTCCATCTGATATTTCATTTCTAACGTGTTTTATATTACTACTTGAATTAATGACAGTTGAAAACAACACGATTAAAAAAAAAAAAAAAAGATATCTCATGCAAACTAGCAAATGACATTCAGATGACGCTAAGTACAATTCTGACTTTTTTTTTTTCTTTTTGTACTGAAAGTAATTGAATCTTCCCGCTTAAATACCCCTCAAGCCTTTAAATCTCCTTGCCTAAAGGGCGTTGTAGCACTTTTATTTATTTGAACCCCCCCTCCCCAGAAGTAGCAGTACCTTACCTTCATACATACAGCATCAGAATGGACAGAAATGACTCAGTCCCTGTAGTTGCAAATGCAGATCTGTGTTATTCTGTCATTCTTATGCTGTGACTAATCCTTTTTTGTTTCAGTGTGACTGATACAGTTTTTACTATCCTCTACTCTTGTAAAGAGATCGAGAGATAATTGTGGACAGTGTAATTTGATGTTTTCCTTAATTATAAAAACAGAAAAGATGTTACCACTAAAGGATGTTCTAAATGAAGACATGGAGAGAATGTGTGTTTTTTTGTTTTTTTTTTTGGTCTTCAAATAGGCCTGGATGTTTGTGTGTTTATCGGAGAAAGGAGGAATTAAGATACGATCTCCGTTTGATTCATGCGGTCTGTCTCAGCCACTAAAGATGTGCCCTAATTCCATACTGCATACTTTAAAACGTTATGATAATGTGCTGTTTTCATTCGGGTAGAGGATTTTCACTTCATTTAGTCGCAAAATGCAACACATCGGAGACAAAGGAGCAGCTTCAAAACAAATCGCTGTGAGAAAAGCCTGGCAAAAAACAAGTCATTATGACATGTTTTTTTTCCTTATTATGTGTTATGATTAGTGTTACAAAGTGGTCACAGTAAATTTCTTGTAATTATACAGCTGCAGTTTCTTATATGCTGCCCGCTAAAGTGTATACACATACGGGTGGGTATCCATGTATAGTGTGGAATTGGGGCAAATCGAGGCTTCGTGATAGAGGAAGAAAGACCCCACAGTGTCCTGGGAGAGATGATGCAATACGATATAAAAATACTAGAACGTGGAGGCTCAACCGGCTTTTCCTTGGGTAAATTTTTGCAAAATGCCAGGGGGCTGGACACAGTTTCCTGAACATTTTAAGATAAAATCAACAGAAACATTGCTCATTTTTCTGTGAAATCACTTTTTTTTAACATTCACTACCAACTTTTTACAAGGACTGACACTTAAGGTGAGACATGGCAGGTAAAAACATTGATTTTTCACATCAATTTTGAGATTTTGAGCTAGTTTACTCCTTCAGTGTGTGTTCTCTCAAGCGGTTATAAATAAAATGTTGAAAATATACATTAAGATGTTTATTTTATTACAGTTTGCTTACTTGTGGCAGTAAGTTTCTCTCGAATTTACCAAGAAGTTAGCATTCCAACATGATATGCTGAGTTTCAGCTGTTTACTAAATTCTGTCATGACTGCTTTCACCTATGTACACCAAACTGTACACATACACTTAGTAGTATTCTGAAGATATTTACAGAGGGATTTGGTAATAAATCATTCATGGCCTGATTTTATGCCATTTTAATAAAAAAAAATTGGTGGAAAAAATTTTTTTTTAAGGCTATGGACAGTATATTTTGATTTCCGAGGTGATGAAAGCAGATATCCTGAAATTTTTGGGTTTTTATTTTTTCATCTTGTGTGTGATCAAAATTTGCCACCTGGCTTTATCATATATTCAGATCTATCTACTGAAATATATATGCAAAATCAAGTATATTTAATGAGATAATGCTTAATTTGTATAATTAAACATGCAGATTTCTAAAACTTGTAATACTTTTTTTTTTTACATAATTGTGTAAGTAATCAAATGAGGAAGTTTCATGGTGATATCTATTTTTTTTTTTTTTTTTACTTTACCCCATTTACCTGGAGTGTCTCGCCTTAAGCAGATAAGTTGCTGCTTTTAATTTTTTGCATTTTAGTTACAAATGCATTTAAAAAACAAAAGAAATCCTTGTGTGAATCTGTTTATTTTCGTCGTAAATTGTGACACGGTCAGCACCACATAGTCCTGAAAGCTGTGAGTTGAGTCTCCCTGTTCTAGAAAAACTGCATCAGCTTGTTGAAACAATATTTTGTGCTGAAATAAGTTACAGTTTCCGATCCAAACCTCTGTCCCTCTGCTGATCTGCGACCTTGTGTTGACTCGGTCATACACGGTCAAGGCGACTTATACAGCAGCCTCTCCTTGATCTCTCTGAGATCTTATATAACGGTTTTCAAACTTGTTTTGAAGTTTATGGTTTACAGCAGCTTCCCACAGAACTTCCCATTCATTATAAATAATCCAGAAATCACATCTGAAATACGTGACATTTTGTCACCTCTTGCCAGTTACCAGTTGTTGAACAGTCCCTTTGGTCCCATACAGTGTTAAATTATTTGGGATTAGCCTGTTTTTAGTTTTCATGTATTAAAGGATTTTCTACTTTTCATCATTTGATTTGGAGCAGCTGCACGGCTGCTATTATTAACAATGGTGTGGAAGAACTGGCCTTCTCTCTCTACAGACTGTTGCCATGGTGATGACGATGCTGATGATTATTATGATGATGATGAGAACAGGTGCAAAAGTCTTTCTGCATATTATTGGCTGTACAAAAACAAAGTTTGTATTTATTGTGTACAAATGTTAATAAAAAAATCTGGGAAAAAAAAAATGCATTTGTTGCTTTTTATTCCTTATATTGTGTATGTATACCATCATTCATCTATAGCAGTGGTGTCAAACATACGGCCTGTGACCTTAAACCGTCCTTTAAGAGGGTTCAATACGGTCCAAAGACAGTCAAGAATGTCAGTGAGTTTTGATCATAAAGTTAAATGCTGTATTTTACAGACCTTGAAAGAAGAACACATTAAAAAAAAGTGTCATAGTGTCTCATTTAGGATTAGAAGTGTTTTGTTTATAGCATATTTTATTACAGAATTTTTAGAGTAAGTTTTTAGCAAGTTTTTTTTATCTATCTATCTATCTATCTATCTATCTATCTATCTATCTATGCTATGCTATGCTATGCTATCCTGTGCTATGCTATGCTACGCTATGCTATACTATACTTTACTACAAATACAGTACTTGGGTATGTGGATTGATAACAAACTGTCCTTTACATCCCATATGGAACATCTGATTAAAAAAATTAAAAAAAGCTTCAAGCACTACTTGGCTTTTTTTACTGACATAAATAGTGTTTGAAGACTGATGTTAGAAAAAGCTGGTACAAACTACATTCCTTAAGTGTGTTGGATTATGGGGACATCATCTCCAGGAATGCAGCTCCAGTAACTCTTCACCGTCTGAACACAGTCTATCATAGTGCTTTACATTTCATTACCGACGCTGCCTTCAGGACCCATCACTGTGAGCTGTATGCTCTGGGCTCACGGCCTTCACTAAGGATATTGGTGTGTATTTATTTACAAGGCTGTATTGGACAAACAACCCCCATATCTTTTGTCACCACCTGTTTCCATCCATGAGTGGATACAGCTCATCACATTGGCTCCTCCTTAGATTTCCCAGAATCCACTCAGAACTTTGTAAAACAGCTTTTTACAATGCAAGACCTTGGTCATGGAACAATTTGCAAAACTCACCTCAGCTTCAGCGTTTCATGACCCTGGCTGAATTCAAATCCATTCTGTCAAACTGTCTAACAGAAGTATGTAACTGCTATTCTTAAACAGTTTTTTTTTTTTTTGGAGCTATTTTATGTTGTCTCACATATAAGTTTTATACTATGTGCATTTGTATTGTACTGATGTGCCTCTTGGTCAGGTCTTCATTCATTCATTCATTTTCTGAACCCGCGTTATCCTCACTAGGGTCACGGGAGTTGCATGGAGCCTATCCCAGCTACTTAAGGGTGAAAGCGGGGTACACCCTGGACATTTCACCAGTTCATCACAGGG
>JAPTGZ010000006.1:20883744-20896247 GCA_029814645.1 Fowleria isostigma
TAAGTAGCTGGGATAGGCTCCATGCGACCCCCGTGACCCTAGTGAGGATAAAGCGGGTTCAGAAAATGAATGAATGATTCTGAAGGGATTTCCAGGTATTTTTACTGCCGGAAGTAGATGCTACACTAGCTCTTTCGGTAAATTCCAGTTCGGTTTTAAACATATCTAGAGTATATTTACTCCTAATATTTCTACACACCAATCTAGGACAGACATGTCTAGACCTTTAACTGGCCAGTCTGATTATGATTTAAGTGCATTTGTAGAGATTCCAAGGCTCAAGGGACTGTGGTAAAGTTATTATCAGAAGTCTTGGTTCTTACCGGTTCTTCATCACTGTCCTGTTGTTCCAGGTCAGACTCTGGCTCTATGAAGCTGAAGGCTACAGTTTGCTGTTGTTGTCGTTACTAATTATGAATAATAATTTTTTGCTATCACTAGACCAGCATACTGTATCCTGAAAACTACCAAAAAATAAAAAAATAAAAAATGGCTCAACAGCTGTCAATGTATCTGGAGGGCGGTGGAATGAGTCATTGTATTTAAAGGGCCAGTGCTCAGACTGACCAGTTGCAATTCATTAATAAAAAATGGACTTGAAGATGGACCTGTGGAGTTGAATTAATGAAGAATTCAGACCCAAACATAGCATTTATAGCTTATGTGGACCACTAGAAAATGTTTCAAACTGCAAAATTACATTCTAAAAAGCATAAAATAACTCCTTTAAGATTTGTGTGGAGGGTTGTGAAAATGGTAAATTCTTTATTTATCACAAAGGATTCTCCTTCTTGTCTACATATGTTGACTGCTTTCTGCTCTCTCCTTGTTTAAGGCCATGTAAAGGGACTGAGTAGAGTGGTGGCCATAGCTTGTGGTCAGGATCACTGTCTGGTTGTAAATGCAAGTGGAGTCGTCTTCTCTTGGGGGGCTGGAGAGGATGGACAGCTTGGGTTCTTACCAGGTTTAGAGTGTGACAAATACAGACCAAGGTGAGCTCATATTCTATGTATTAGTAAAAAAAAAACAAAAAAACAAAAAACTGCATACAGATCATTTGAAGTCATTGTCTTATCATACATCTTTGTCTCATTAGTGGGGTGCCTATACCACTGCCAGTACCAGTGATTCAAGTTGCTTGTGGAAATTCCCATTCCTTGGCATTAACTAAAGGTAGGACTCTGAAAGATATGTTTATTAACAGTGAAAATTGTAGTTTTACTTGTCAGTGTTGGAAAGTCAGTGTTACAAATGATCAGGAATTACACACACTAGTTAAAGTTTCATGTTAATTGCTGTGTATTCAGAGAATGCAGTGAAAAATGTTAGTCAAAATACAAGGTATAAAAAAACAGTGCAGGAGCCCCCAAAAAAGTACAAAAACCTTTCCAGTATTTTTGCAAATTGCAGCATGTACTCCCTGATAATATCATGAAACAATCATTATGTAATTCAGACTGACAAATCCATGATCTAATTAATTTATGACTTTTTTTTTTTTTTTTTTGCCAAACTAATGATTGGATGAACCAAGATTTTCTACAATTAAATAGTGATAAAACTGATATTATTTGGTTAGCCATTAAAGAGAAGAGGGTCAGCATTACCAAACACCTTGCATCTCTGTGTCTAAAAAACAAGGATCAGATTCATGTGTTAATACACTTAGATCTGACATATACCAGTTACTGAAAATGAGTATCAGTTTTCAACTAACTCACCTGGTTAAATAGTAAATAAATAAAAGTCACTGAATGGTTTAGGTCCAACAATGGAGATGAAATTGACCTCATGGCTCTTTTTTCTCTATTTTATTCCAAAGTCAATCCCCAAAATACATAAGATGATGACTTACTTATAGCTATAATCAGTGACTGGGAGACATAAGGTTTTTATATAGAGTTCCAAACCTCTTAATAGGCAAGAGGTGGATCTAATGTTAATGTTACAAAAGTCTAGAGATATGCAGTTTCTTTTAATCATTTTAATATAGATTTAATGGCATTATTTTATTTTATTCTGTTATTGGTTTGTATATCCTCTTCTAATTGTGTTTGTGAATATTAGTATTATTCTATTGTTTAAGCATTTTAAAGCACAACAGGTGTGAACTGTGTTATATAAACGGACCTTCCCTTAACTATTGATAGTTCTTTTCTGGACTGTTTTCCAGGTGGAGATGTCTTTTCCTGGGGTCAGAACAGTCATGGTCAGCTGGGTCTGGGGAAGGAGGTGTCACTGCAGTACATACCGGCCCTGATTCGCTCCCTGATCGGTGTCGCAGTGAGCCAGATTGCTGCTGGGGCAGAATACACCCTGGTCCTCACACTCCCAGGCCTGGTGTACTGCTGTGGGGCCAATAAAATGGGACAACTGGGCCTCAACAGAGTTGATGAGAAAGGTATAAAAACACCGATTCATTCTTTGACAGGTAGCACATAGCATGTAGTGTTATACGGGAGGTTGTTGACCTTTGCCAGACCACTTTCACAAGTCAGCCTGTGCCATCTGCTGACAAAGACTGTAACTGCTGCAATTTAAGTCACTAATCTGTTTCAGAATACTTTGAACTTAGCCTGTCATCCATGTTTTATCATCTGTTAAGGGAGGTTCAACATCTGCATGGTACCTGCTCTCAGACCTCTTGATGTTTCCGTCATAAGTTGTGGAGAGGCACATACGGCTGTGTTGACAAAGGTACCAACACCTGTTTTAGCCTGGCCATTAGATAATACTCATCCAACTTAAAAAGTAGGAATGCTCTATAGCTATAACACTGTAATTAAAGCTGTTAAATTAATTATTTTGTTAGGATGGAAAGGTGTTCACTTTCGGAAATGGACGTGATGGTCAGCTGGGTCATAACTCGACTGCTAATGAAGTGAGACCCAGACTTGTCGAGGGTTTGGGTGGAAGTGCTTCACAAATTGCATGTGGCAGGTAAAGAGTCACTGTGTTTTATCACAACATATTTTTGGGCTTACTTGATGTAAAGGTAAAAAAATAATTCTTTTTTTTATCTATCTGACAGAAAAGAAAGGGAAAACTTTATATTTTTGGCCTTTTTGCTGATCCAGTGTAGGTAGACTGGAAAAATGGCATGAAAGGGGGAAGGACTTGGGTTAGGGTTAGTTAATAATAGGGGTGTGGCAAGATTAAATCTGAAGACATTTCTGGTTTAAGTGAAAAGCTGTACACAGGGCCGGAGCCTATCAGACTATGAGCCATTCAAACTCCAGGTAGGAGGTGGGTAACGTACTTCGTGGTACTTAAGAAGAGCCCCCCCAATCTTATTAACTGCCCCCCCCCCATGCATACTGTTGTAGAAATTTTTTTAAAATATAATACTGTTTGGTTCCCAACACATTGTTTGAACTAGTGCTTGATTAAAAGTAAACATACCATGCCTAGGACCTTAAATTACCTCCTAGACCCCTTCTATGCTAGCTGCACTGGTGTCATGCTGAGCCAGACCCCTGGAGTTTTATGGACCCCTTTTGGTTTATAAAACACCTTAAGGAAAGGTGTCTTATCTACATGCATTTCTTAAGTGAAACATCAAAGGTTCACTCTTTGCAGCATAGAGGAACGAGGGAAGGTAAACAGGGCAAATGGGTGTAGTTTCTTTGTTCTCTTTGTTCTATGTCCTAATGTATCAAAGACCCCTTCCATGTTTTTTGGACACACACTGTCAGGCAGACAGGCACGACTGCATGTGTCCTCTGTGTGACTGGTATCTCCTTATTTTGAAGCTTCAGAATAAACCTCAGAAAGGCATTGGTTGTGTGAGACCAGTTTATTCACCCACAGATGGAAGATGATTTTTTTTTTTTTTTACCACAACAGTACCTTACAATTAATAAATGGCAACTGAGTGACACACAAGACATGGACAGTATGGAAACACTGTAAGAAAATAGTACTGTATACTGTGGCTAACCGGAGAACTACGCAAACGAAAACAAAACGACTAAAGGCCAGACAACACGAACAGGCGCCTTTGACCCTAAATTCCCAGAGTCAAAGTGCCAGAGCCATGGCAATAACAACAGACATTGGCATTTTTATTGCAACTGATATGTTACAATTTTGCAGATATTGTTTATATGTTACTGAGCGCGTGAAGAATGAGCCCTGATGACATAGAGGGATGACCGTATTGAATTTTGGAAGCACTTAATTACACCACAATCCCAATGCAGCATCAGTTAAGTGCTTAACATTTATCAGCACACTTCTTGCCTTCACAATAAAAGCAGTCTGTGTGAATAAAACATTCCACAAATCAGGAACGGAAATGTTGCTTAAAGTACTTTAAAAAACTAATAATAATTTTATTATGTGGAAAGAAGTTCAACAGTTAAAAGCTCATGCTTAGGTCAAACAGTTCAAAATGCACCTACATTGTTTTATAACTCTGTTAATTTAAAAAAAAAAAAAAAAAGTTTGTTCAATCATATATTTTGTAATTTTAACTTTCTTAAAAGTAATGGAAATATCATCTAATATTGTGAACCTAATATTGTGTATTGTCTCATCTTGCGAGCTGAGTATATTGTTACACTCCTAGTTAATATCTGTTTATAGTGACTTGGCTGTGTCTGGCAGGAAGAACAAAATATTCAAGATGTCCAGCAGCTCACATAAAATCCACAATCATAACAATACAACAAGTGTATAATTTATAGAAAGTTTGCATAGTAACGTAAAATAAAAACAGCTTAATAAAAAAAATTCAAACAATTATTCTACATCATGCAGTCCTTGCTGGGCGTGGTAGTTGTGGGTGGGTGGGGGATATCATAGGTTCTTAAAGGTGGGTTAGCTGGAGCTACAAATAAAATCGCATTTCTTTTGCTGATTAAAATTTCACTTATAAGTCATTTCCTGTAGTGTAGTGGTTATCACATTTGCCTCACATGTGAAAGGTCCTTGATTCGAAACCAAGCAGAAACAGCAGTGTTCTTTTTTGGAGGCAACTGTGGCCAAGATGGAGAATTGGTTTGTGACCAAAGGTTGTTGGCTCAGGGGTTAATATGCTTTTGAGCAAGGCACTTAGCCCTCCATTTGCTCCCAAGTACCTGACATGACAGCCCACTGCTCCTTCTTTGTAGTGTGTGGTGTGTTCCTGTGTGTTACAGCTAGTGATCGCTTAAATGTGTACGTTGTGTGTTGCATTTCTGCACCTAAAACAATATATTGACAAAATAAAGAATCTTGATCATAACCGTGTTGTCTCTTTTAGGCGTCACACTCTGGTTTTGAGCTCTTCCGGCCAGCTGTGGGCCTTTGGCAATGGTGTCAAAGGTCAAATTGGAAGTGGACAAACAGAGAATAGTCTGACTCCCAGTCTTGTCCAGCTCCCATGGACCACTGACAGTGCAGCAGCCGTGCCCACTAGTATGTGTTCTGTGTATGTGTGTGTTTAATGACACAATTATCTTTATTTTGTCTAGTTAAGAATTGTCAATAGTGAACTTTATAGTCAAATTAAGTAATAATCTTAATATTGAACTGTTTTTCATTAGTGTTATGGAGGGGATTTTGTCACATGTTGATTTATAATATGTCAAATGATACAAACTACATGTCTGAATGTATGTGCCTTTGTTTCACTGAGCAGAGTTGAAAATAGCAGCTGGGTGGAATACAAACTTTGCTTACCTTTCACCTGCACAGGTAAAAGTGCAGAAATATTACTGAAAAATAACCATAATCATATGTTTTTAAAGGCCACATCAATGTTGACTCATTTTAAGTGGATTCCTCTGCTGTAAACAGTTAACCTATCTTATATAATTTCCCTTTAAAGAACTCATGTCAAAATCAGATAATTGGACGAGTTGAGGAGACGATACTGCAAAGATGGCTTGCAACACCAACTAGGATGGAGACAAAGAGGTCCTCATTCATTACTGTACTGTTATTCTACACAAATAAAATGTCATATAAAGAAACTGCAGTAGTGATCAGGCCCCCTGGATGCTTTTCTGTCTTCAACAGAGAAATACGGTCAATGTTTCTCACAAGTTCCAGTCTTGTTGCAAGTTTCACCAAAGCCAAGTGAGTATTTTGTTGCTGCTAGTTGTTACTTTATTAACCAAAATAATCAAATAAGACCTCCAAATAATACTGAAATTGTTTTGTTTCCATTTACCTGTTTCCTTTAATGCTTTGGTTAACAGTGAGAGTCTAACAGAAGCAGGTGCTTTATCTGTGGACCTGGAGGCAGCCAGTCGAGCCTTTGACCAGCTGATGGCCATACCATGGATCGAACAATCAGTTAAGAGCACCCTTTAAATCAGGGGCGTCAGGCTCATTTTATTTCAGGGGCCACATTCACACCAGTATAAGCCCAAGTGAGCCAGATCAAAAATATAAATAATATCAGTGAAAAAAATTAAATTGCACTATGAAAATGTTTGCATTTACAACATTTCCTTAAAAATTTGAATAACATGAACAACTTGAAATGTCTTAAGAAAAAGTGCAATTTTAACAATACTCTACCTCAGTTTATCATTTACGCATGTGCATTACAACAAACATTACAATTGCAAATACACAAAATATTAAGTAATAGGAAGAATATTGGTAAAATTACATTTATCCAAAGATATTTCAGGTTCATATTTGCTCAGGTTATTCATATTTTTTGTAAAAGGATAGTTTATTAATGTAAACCTTTTCAAATAATTTTTCTTTTTTTTACAATAAACAAAGATAAAATCTGTAGTTGTCATTATTATGATAGAATTTTACTAGTCTGACCTAATTGAGATCTAATTGGTTTGTATATGGAATCTAAATTAAAATGATGTTTACACCATTGATTGATAATATCTTCAGTGTAATTTTTGCATTTCACAAATCCAACCCAGGGCCCAGATTTGGCCCCTGGGCTGCATGTTTGACGTGTACTTTTAATAATTTATACACATTATTTTAACAAATCTCTTTCTCTCTGTGTATATATATGAAATATTGCTGCAGAGCCCACTATATCTTAAAAATCTGTTTTTTGAGCAGATTAATCTACAGAGCCACATGGATTTATTGCACAGTTCAAGAAGGTTGTTGAGGTCTCCAGAGATCTTCCTCATTCTGCTGACGTTACCTGCACTCCAGAACGACTCGCACGTCATTCCTCATGTGTTGGCCCTGGCGATCAGTATGACAGAGCTGAATGAGAAGGCTTTGGAAACACTAAGTAAAAAATTACTACTTATTACTTGTTTATTTAGGATTTTGTCCAAACGTCCTCCTGTTAATTATCAGCACTACCCAATGTGTAGTATTTAATGTAGAATATGTTCTGACCAATGTGTCTGTAGGAACCTGGTGGTCCTCTGTGACACCCACCATACTGATGAAGCACATCTCCGTATTTAAAAACGCTCTATCCTTTATGCTGAGAAATGGCCTCCTGGAGACTCACAACCCTGGAGTCAAATACTTGCTGGAAGCCCTGAAACTGCTCTACAAGGTGAAGGTTTTCTATTCAGATGTTTCACTTTGTATTTGTGTTGAAAATCACAGTAGCTACTTTTACACAGAAATCCAGGAAAAAAGACAAGATGGTGATCCCATCTTTTTTCTAGCCTGACCAGCCAACCCGTTTTCCTCAGTGTATTCAATACTGAGAAAATGGCCAGAGGTCCGTTTCACAAAGCAGTGAAAACTGTGAGTCTGTTAACTTTGAAATGAGGGAAACTCTGAGTTTTCTATTTCACAAAGCAAGGTAACTCAAACCAGAGAAAGAGGGGTAACGCTAGCCTGTTTCACAGAGAGCTCTCAGTCAGTTACCATAGTAACAGACTCTACAAAACTAACTTGGTCGGGACCAGGTTTTTCTCAATAAACCTCAAGTTTCTCTCTGACTCCACCCTCTTTCAGCTACATACAATATTTGATTTTCTCATTCATTCAATCAGCAGGTGAGTTTTGGCATAACATACATTAGTTCTGCCGTCTGTTACTTCAAAAAAAAAAAACCAGTAGGTCTATATTAGAAGTCAACTTTTTTCATGAACATAGCATGTCCTTTTGACAATAATCCCGTTGATGAAGATGCAGCATTACTGCGCAGAAAATTAAATATTCGTCAGGAGATGGTTGCCAGACTGCGCATAGATGTTCTGGCATTTCCAGACAGTTATCTTTTTGAGCAGTACCGATTCATATCATAGTCCTCATTTACATACACAACCTAATCTGTCGTTACATTTGCAACATTACCAGCTGTAGTCATGCTCTCACCAAGGTTATAATCGTTAACGAAAATTAACGAAATAATGAAAGCTAGAGTTCAAAAAACATTTTCTTTAATTGAAATAAATTAAAACAATAATTAAAAGAAAAAACTGTAACTAACAAACGTGTGTGTGTTTACAAAACTAACTAAAACGTACTGAAATTATAGATGAAATGGCTTTTGTTTTCATCTTTGTCAATCAGTTTATAAACCTTTTGGATTGGTATGAAATAAATTTATTTTGCTCTAGTAGTAACTAAATACATTTTTAAAAAAAATGGTATTCTTTGTTGAGTTATTACATGCTACTTACTGTGATCTTTTTGAATCATGTACCTGACAAATAACCCACAATATGACAAAAACTAAAACTAAACCAAAACTAAGCATTTTTGATAAAAGGAAAACTAACAAAAACTAGAAAACTCACTCTAATTAAAACTAACTGAAATAGAAAAAAAGTCAAAACGAAATAAAACTAAACTATAATTAAAAATACTAAACTATTGTAACCTTGGCTCTCACATCCCAGCAGATATTGTGTGTTGCACTGCGTTCCTTTGCAAATGGCAGTTTTTTGTGTAATATTGGAGATGAAGAGCACTTGAGTAACTGTATGCAAGGCAGAAAAGTGTGCCTCATTAATCATTATCTGTAATATTATTGTGATTACAAAGGATTACATTTAAACATACTCATTGACCTGAGCAGCAATGTTCTCCCACGCCATCACCCTCTCTTTTGCAGCTGCTGCAGTGTTGTACTTTTTACTAAAAACATGTTCAAATTCGCTGTACAAGCACATTCAAATTTCTAGCGGGGTGAAAAACGAAGCCTGCCTCTTCCCCATTGCCATGGTGACTAATTGAATTGGGGTTCTATTGATGCTGTCTTTTCTTAGTGGTGGTGCATGCACTTAACTCCAGGTGACACTACTCCCGAGTTGATCAAACTAACTCAAATCAGCTGTTCTGGAACCAAAAACTCAGGATCAACTCAGAGTGCAGGGTTGGACGCAGAGTTTGTTGAACCTGCTTTGTGAAACGGACCCCTGGAATCACAGGGCTTGAATCCAAATATAAAGGCAGGACCAACGGGTGCTAAATAAACCAATCACAGATAAGATGGACATGATGCTTTTGTCAGAGAAATTTAAGAATACAGGGTGTAATTTGTAATTCAGTCCTTATTGTTAATAAAACAACCAACAGTTTGTGGATTTGGAACTGACTTTGATACGTGACAAAAAGAAATAGTTGAAATGTTCCTGTAACAGCAGTAACAAAATAAAAAAGGGCTAATGTTGATTATGGGACTAAGCTCACAATTAATCGACTCAAGACTGAACGAAAAAGATATAAGGTTTGGAGATTTCTTTATATACTACACAATAATAGAGATTTCACTGCATTACTATTGTATGTATTCTTTGACAGGTGAACAAATCAGGAAAAACCTACAAAGTCCCACTGAGCACATTTTATGTGGATGAAATCGCTACAATGGTGGAGCCTTTTCAGGATGTCGTTCTCTGGTGTATGTTCTCTAAAAAGGAGGTAAAATGACACACTTCAGTTACAGTTTAAAAGAATAAAATGCACATGCAGTTGCTAAGTTCATGGCGTTATTTAAAATAAATATCTCTTCCTATATTTTATGTCTTTATATATTAAGCCCATTGTCTCAAATGAACCAGTGTCCAATCATGATCAAGTCCCAGTGTTACTCACAATATTACACTATTTAAAAATACCTAAAGGTTCAGTGTGTGATATTTACTAACATCTAGTGGTGAAGCAGTAAAGCAACCAACTGACTACACGTCAGGTTTCGTCATATATTAGCCTCATAGCATATTTGCCTATTTGTTCAGGTCATAGCCAGTGATGAAAAGTTAGTCAGCAGTGTTAGGAGAATAAAAATATGCAGAGATCACAATTTGGCCAAAAATATGACTTGGGTAATTATACTGTGGAGGCTAATGACATGACGAAACCTGATTTATGTGTAGTCATTGGTTGCAATCTACTGCTTCATCACTAGATGTCACGAAACCTACATTTTCCTTTTTGTCTACAAACGGCATTAGCCTTTGCTTCCCTTTACAACATTACATGTTCTTTTCTGTGTCTTGCTGAATTACCTTCTGTGTACAGTTTATAACGCATGTTTTATTAAAGGATGATGCCAACATGCCTGCCATCTTCTGCCGCTACCCGTTCTTGTTGGTTCCGATTTGCAAGGTTGCAATTTTCAACATCTTTGCCCACTTTACGAAGGTACAAATTAAATTTTTTTTGAGTATATAAAACTATAAATTGCATGAAATAAAGTCTTTTATACATTTTGAATATTAATAGAAGTGTGGTTTTGTGATTTCAGCATGCCCACCTTGTCATGCATAATCTGGCTTTGATGTGGCCTCATGAGTCGCTGGTGAAGTCTGCAGACTCTCCTCCGGCGCCGGTCTTCCTGTTAACTCTGAGACGACCTCACCTGGTTGAGGACACCTTCAGACAGATCAATGCAGCTGACCACAGTGCCTTCAGAAAGGAGCTTCAGGTAAACATGCACAGTTAAAATGCAATCGCAGTGTCCGTCTGTGATTGTATAATCACACAAGACTGCAGTTTACAACTTTAATGTGTGTATGGTCACTGACACTGAGCAAAGATGTGTAGAAAAGCACATTAAAATCACTACATTTTTATTGTTTTGGAGTGTTTTACTTTTTTTTAAATAGTTGTTCATGTTCACATTTCAACATTGTCCACAATAATTACAAAAAAAATTTGTTACCAAATTATCCAGCCTAATTCTGAAACTGAATGTTAAATAAATTGTTTCCATGTGCACTTTTTCCATATTCAATACACCCTTTTCTTCCTGCCATGAAACAAAACTATCACAGAGCACAGATCACTAAATGAGGATTCAGTTTGAGACTTATAATGTAATATGTGGTTTGGATTGAGTTAAGAATGTATATTTCCTTATTATGAAGAAGTCTTAAATTCCATAACCTAACTTGTGCTGAATATATGGATGAAGGTTACATGAGGTGTCATTTATTCACAATGCACTTATATGAAACTTTATACTCAATGGCAATAAATGATAGTATGATTCTTTTCTTTCATAGGTGCAGTTTGTGGATAACAGGAAGGTTACCAATGTCAACAAAAGGGATTTCTTCCTCCATGTGTTTGATGAGCTGATGGCTCCGGAGTCTGAAATGTTTATGTACAATGAGCGCAAAACTCTAGCCTGGTTCCCCCCCAAGGTAAAAGTATTTAGTTAAAAACCTAAAACATTTCACAAAATTAAGTGAAACTTAACATCATTGTACCTTCAAGTCAGTTTAAAAAAATAATCAAAAACAACTTTCTGATATGTTCACTTAATAATAATCATACATTTTATTTGTAATGCACTTTACATTTGACACCAAATCTCAAGTACACAATAAAAGCAACAATATACAATAAAAAAAACAGATAAAAACACAGCAGATAAAATCAACAGACAAATCAACAAATTTAATCAACAGATAAAAATCACTGAGTAAAAGCTTTTCTAAAAAGGAAGGTTTTCACTTATTTGTTGTTTAATATTGTGTTGTCCTCACAACACATAACTGTGAAGCTAGACAACCAGCGAAGAAAATAAAGAGTTCAAACAAGGCTTGCTGTCTTAATTGGGAGGTTCTCTTTTATGTAGATATTTTTATTTATTTATTTATTTTTGTAAAAAGATGAAAGTTTCCCAAGGCAAAAGCACCTAGAGCACACTCAGTGTGTCCATAAGTTAAAAAAGTTCAACGCAGTGAGACTAGCTATTCCTCATGGAGATACATCAAAGATCATCTCTAGAAAGAAAGGCCTACTCTACATGTAACTGTCTCACAGCTAGGACAAAGATCCTTTTAGGTAGTAGCATCTCACATTTATCAAGTTTTAAAACAACTGCATTTTAACTGTAACATAAATTCAGCAATTAATAATTATTTAACATATAAAATAATCAAGATTTTTGACCTGAAGACATCACAAATACCCAGAGAAAACCCACGCAGACATGGGGAGGACATGCAAATTCCTTTCTGTGCGGAGTTTGCATGTTCTCCCCGTGTCTGCGTGGGTTTTCTCCGGGTACTCCAATTTCCTCCCACTATCCAAAGACATGCACTGATAGGTTAATTGATTAATCTAAATTGTCCATAGGTGTGAATGTGAGAGTGGTTGTTTGT
>JAPTGZ010000006.1:20938005-20949179 GCA_029814645.1 Fowleria isostigma
AATCCCTCAGATAGTCCAGGCTCTGTTAGCGCCATTAGCTACAGTCGAACTGGAGCAGTCAAAACTAAAGTACAATTAATGGTTGTTTCTAATATCAAAAAACTTTACATCAGGGCTGGCCATTTTCTGTGTGAACCAGCTGGGAAATTGAAAATATTTTTTACCGGCTGTGGCGCAGGTGGTGGAGCGGGTCATCCAATGATCAAAGGGTCGGCGGTTCGAATCCCGCCTCAAACTGTCCACACATCGAAGTGTCCTTGGGCAAGACACTGAACCCTTAATTGCTCCCGGTGAGGTCTGACAGTGCCTGACATAGTGGCAGCCCACTGGTGTATGAATGGCTGAATGTGAAACTAATATTATAAAGCACTTTGAGTACCATTAATGTGTAGAAAAGAACTATATAAGTACATACCATTTACACCGGTGTAATTTGTATACAGCACAAACCTGTCAAAAGTATCCAGTTAATATAGCCCACTGTGATTGATTTTACAGTTATTAGCAAACACTTACAGCACTTTACTGGCAACTTTATTCCTGGTATTTACTGCAAATTCTACAGGAAATTTGTTACAGTGTAAACCCCTGCATGATGATATGTTTTTAACGTTTAGAATGTGTGAACTTGAACAGAAACCTGAAGAAATATACAGAAAATATTAATATCTAGGGTATTATTAATGAATTAATGTGTAATTGATATAAACAAGTACTAATTGCACATTTTTAAAAAACGTCATTTTCCCATCGAATAACACAAAAGAAGACAAAGGGTCTGAGTGGAATGTTGATCTGTAGAAGTAGTATCTGTAATCTACTGTCAGAATTTTGTGTTTCTTTTACATCAGGAGTTTTAGTTCAGGGGCTACATACAGCCTAATATGTAATAAAGTGGGCCGGACCAGTAATGAATAATAGGATAAGACCTAATAAATAATGTCAACTTCAAAGTTTTTGCTATGTTTTTGAGTGAAAAAAGTTAAATTCATAATGAAAATGTTTACATCTACGAGCCGTACTTGAACTAACATGAGCAAAAATATGAACAACCTAAAGATTCTTAACAAAAACCAGTGTGATGTAAATATTCCACCTTACTTTAACATATCACTGTGGATCTACAAATACGCAAAACATTTAGTAACAGGCAGAATAGTGTTAAAATTCCACACACTTCTCTGTAGACATTTCAGGTTATTCATATTTGTTCAGGTTTATCTCATTTTTTTGCAAAAGGCTAGTCTGTAAATGTAAAAAACAACGTGTAATTTCACTAAAACAAAGAAGAAAATCTTCAGTTTTCATTAATTATAGTTTATTATGATAGTATTTTCCTGGTCTGACCCACTTTAGATTGAATCGACCTAAAAATGATTTTAACATCCTGGATTGTTAATATCTTCAGTGAAATTTTTGTATTTCACTAATTCATCCCACAGGCTGGATTGGACCCTTTGGCTGGCCAGTTTTGGCCCCCGGACCACAGGTTGGAGACCCCCTGCTCTAAACATACATGTGACAATGTAAATAGTGTAACTGTAAGAAGGCATTAAAAAGTATAAGCGGTACAGTGTAACAGGGTAGAATAGGATAAATGCAAATGTAACAGAATATAAGTAAAAAATTTACATGAGAACAGCTTTTTCTGCAGTGATAGAATCAAACATGAGGCACAAAACATGGAGACACATGTTCACGCGTTAACCTGTGCACAGGCATTCATCCATACATACAGATGCATGCTATTAATATTTGTTCTAGCACACATGCGCACAAAGGGTCTTAACCTACACGTATGTACGCAGGTGCACCGACACGTACATCTATGATTGCGTGTCAAAGCCACAAACACACTCGGGAAGCCTCGTTTTTGATTGTGTGACATGTGTGACATTACCTGCGTGTCCCCGGCCCCCGGTGCAGATGCAGAAACACTGACCCTCCTGATGATTCAGCAGAATGAGTCAAAGTCCATGTGAACAGAACTCACGGTGTTTTAAGTTCAAGGATTTCTGTTGGTTTTTTTTGGATTTTCCTGTATCATTATTCCACAGTGTTTGCTTTGTTAGGTTTGTTGTGGAAAGATAAGCTTCAGTGAGGCACATTTTTAGTAGATTTATGATGATTTATGATGATTATATTCCTGTTTGCTGGATTACCTTTTTCTCTGTCAGGCTTCATTTACCAAAATCTGTTTTAACAACTTGCATATAAAGAGTGTTTTTGTTCTTAATAATTAGTTTATTAGTTTAGTTTATTTTGAGCTTATGCACTCCATATACAGTAATAATTACATATGTATGTGCAATTTTCAGTACTGTTCATATACATTCCATCATGTGTACGCAAACATACACGGAAAGATAGCTAAAAAAGAAAAAATTAAAACACCATATGCACAAAGTATACACATCAAAAATAATACATGAAGAATCTACATATAGAATTACACATCCAGAACTATACATGAAGAATGTGCATATGGAACTACACGTATTAAAAATAGACATGGAGATGTTCATATAAAACTATAATAGGGAATTATACAGAATTATACAAGGAGATTATGCATACAGAAATACACAGAAACTATGCATGTACAATTTACATAAGGAATATACACAGAGAAACGTCCATTCCGAAATGCACATAGGTAGAGCAATTATATTAATTAAGCTAATTTACAGAAAATGTGTCATTGCTGCTACTTTGGTGATCAGTCAATACAGATTTGGTGTTTCTTTAACAAACTGGAATCATATGCGGTGTGACTGAATAAACATCCTGCTCAGCTGTTACACAGATGAAAGCCTTACCTTGAACCCCCATCCCCCCACCCCCCCCACTCCCCTTTTCATGAAATACTCTTGTCATAGTCCAACACATGTCTATGCTGTGTTCTTTCAGTCTCACATATACACACTCAGCAGGATCTCTAAATCTGTCTCTCACATGCGCTCTCTCTCTCTCTTTCTCTCTCTCTCTCTCTCTCTCTCTCTATCATTAAGGTCTCTCAGTCTCTCTCCTCTTTCTTTCTGGATGCGTTCAGTCTAAGTCAGAGTATAGGACGGGACAGACAGGCAAAACCAAAACTGACTGTTTCTTCATCCACAGCCGGCTGTAGGTACTGTACCGTTATGTTTTACTACTTTTTTCCCTCCATGTTTCTCTTCATCCTCAGTTTATTCTATATCATCCTCTCTTCCATTATTATGTTTGGATATTACTTTTGCTCTGAGTTACAATAATAACAATGAGTTATTATTATTTGTTGTGGAGAATTAATATAGAAATATACGTAATGTTAATATTTAATGTGAATACAATGTGGCACAAATGCTGATAAATTCTAAATAAGACATTCATCTAATCCCTAACTATGCCATGACTCCCATCTGTCCTGTCTGGTTTTTAGGGCAAAAATTAGGTGCTCTGTATCTTATTATTAATTTTTTTTTTATTTTCAGTAGTTGCCGTGCAGCTCAGGTTAATCTTCTTTTTGAGGCTTTATCTGTGTTTTGAAGTTGATGAAATTCGTTATTAAACTGGTAAAATTCCTAGCTCACCTTGAGCGTCCTGAAGTGACATATTTTTCACTTTTTTTATTTTCGTAATCTGTAAGTGCGTTGTTTGTTGTTGAAATAGAATCTGACCATTATATAAAGGTTTTGCTGAGTTTTTACATACATTTTCTTAACAATATGCATGAATTTGTCAAAAAAAAAAGTAAAATATTGTGTAAAAAAAAATGGTATATTACTTGTAATATGTCATTCTATGCATATGAAGACATATAAATATCTTATGTAAGTTTAGTCTGTATAAAGAGATTGCTGCTTTTTGTCCCGGCTTAGTGTGTGATAGTCGGTGCAGTGATTGAAAGTGTGCGCACATGTTTGAGTCTGGGAGAATAATGACTTGGAGACAGTTGCTGTGTAATCAACGAACAGACGGGTGAAGGGATTTAACAGGAACATCTGAGAAGTAGCCTACTTAATGTAAAGTTAATTAGCAACAATATGGTTTTTGATGACCTGTAAGTTACTTTATGTCTTTATTTCTCTTTTGTCATTTATGAAAGTAATTTTTTTATGTTGTATTAATGAGAGATGGAGGTGGGATTTTACATGTTTTTTTTTCTTCCCACTCCTTTTCACACAATAAAGTTATTTTGTTATTACTGGTGTACATAGTAATTGCTATGTTGCGTTGATCACCTCTATTTATTAATGTATTTACTCTGCTATTATTTCCTTGTACACATAAAAGTTTTGTTTTGTTTTTTCTTCTGTTTGAAACAAATGAATTAATTAATTAATGAATGAGTCAAAGTCAAAAATAGCTTTATTGTCAGATTTTGCCATATGTTCATTACATACAGAAAAACTGAAATTACAAGACTCAAGGCCTCACGGTACAAAATGAGCATAGTAGAAAGAATATATAAATATATCAAAAGAATATTAAAATAAAATAGAATATAATTATACAGCTTTAACCTATAAACACTGAACATTAAACTCTGAACAATATAACTGTACATAGAATATAATAATAAACAGCAGGGGGTTGGAGAGGTAATAGATACAGAATAAAAGTGTAAATGAATGAATGAATGAATGAATGAATGAATGAATAAATGGCAAGATCATAACTATAACCATCATGCTTGAAAAGCTGATCTACACAACTTAGCATGGAGTATCCCTTCTCTGGGACTGACATAAAATGTTCATATCAAATGTTAACAGTGAATTAAACAAATGTGCTGTGATTATTAGGATAATAGTGGTCAGTATGAGCAGTTGCAGATGGAACAAAGTCTTTCTTAGACAGTTATGTGCTGACTAATTCTTAAACCATTTGGTTTTAATCCAACTGATAAATTACAGGGGAAAAAAAATCTCTATGAATCAAGTCTTGAGGGAGCTGCTGTACATGATTATATGATTCACATGTTTTTGGTTCTTCTCATCAAACCACATTATTACTCCACAATGTCTAGTTTTATCCAGTTTAATAATTTTATGGTGTTACATCATATTATTACTATTTTATTCCATGCGTTTCTTTTGTTCTGTCTTGCACCAGTTACCTTAAGCCTAAACACATGTACATTTGTAAAAATTACCAGAACATATAAGTCTCATCGATACTAAAATCAGTCAGAAGATGAAATAATAGTTTCCTCATCTTCACTTAAAATCAGTTTCAGTTGCCACTCTCTTTTCAATATCATATAGAATTTTATTTTTCACATTTTATAAATTTTTGCAATTATATATGACAATAAACAGATATAAATGACAAAAATCAACAACCAAAGCACCAAACCAGTCAAAGACAGAACGTTCACAACAATACCACATTAAACAGACAGTGCAAATACTCTAACATTAAATACTTAGACAAATTTTCAAAGGGAAACCAAAGACATACAAGGCTGATTGAAGAAAAGATATTGAAAAGATTCTTCTGAATTTATATCTTTCAACTTAAAATTTGTAACAATAATGTGCAACCCCTCACCTGGTTCCAAATGGTTTTAGTTCTAAAATTTGTGTCATTAAGTTCATCTGTTATTCGTTCCATGCCTTAGAGATTTAAACACTCAGAAACCCATGTTTCTATAGAGAAACACTTTGGGTTGTGAATTTTCCAATTGGACAAAATTTTTTTTTTTTTGCCGCCAAAAAGGCTAAACCAGATGTTTTCCTGTCTTGTTTTGTTTTTAGTTCCAATATCATAGAGAATTTCACATTTTACTTCAGACAATGTGGTTCTTCAAAAACATCACATGAAGTAAAAACTCTTCATCTTCATCTCTTCATCTTATAACGTCTTATCTTTGGAGTTTTGTTTACCTCTCAGGCATGTGGCATAATAACGCTTACTCATAATAACTCATACTAGCTCATATGCTCACGCTCACTGCTGCTGTTGTTCATGACCTTTGGGTTGAGTTTTACTACACAGACACCGCTCAGAGGCAGGAACTTTTCAATGAGAAGGCAAACAAGTTGAACTCTCTGAACATTTTTTTAATTCACTCTGTTGCTGTGTCATCTCTAAATGACTGTAAAGTCAGTTACATACACAGTATGTAATCCCCCTTCAGTCTTGAAAAACACGCTCAGAGGAAGTTTGAATTAAATATAGATATTAAATGGCTGATGCGCAACCTCTTAAAGGTTTCTCATAAATTATGCTGCTGTATCTTAACAGTGGCAACATGAAAAGAGATGAACAGGCGCACACAAACAATGGTTGTCTGTGTTAAGGAATGAGATGAGACAGCTGTGCATGAATAATTACACATAATGGAAATCATCATAGCACCATACATTAGCGGTATGTATTATCCTATATATCAATGTGATGGACTGGGAGCTCTGGTTTACCATTCAGTGTTTCTTTTTGTTTTTTTACATTTTGTTGAATGCTATTCAATCATTCAGCTGATCTTAGCCCATTGTCCTGTAATGTTTGTACATTTTTATTTCTCATTTGTATGTCCAGGTCTTTGCTCTAATGAGAACTTACATGAGGAGCTTTTATTAGGCTCAATAAAACATCTCAACCTTCCTTTGTGTTTGGGTCGGCACTGACCAATTTTAGGTTTTAAATGCATAAAAGAACCATGTAAAATGTGTTTACTGCATCAAGGATTTTTGACTTTGTCAGGAACGTCTATTTCATCCAGATAATACAAAAAAATATTTTTTTCACTAAATTAGAAAATGCTCTGGTTGAAATTATAACCTTTGTATTATTAGGGTTTGTTTCAACCCAGTTATAAAAGCACTAATTAGAGCCAAAACTGAAATCTTAAGTACATTGTCAGCCAACACACTGACTCCACCTCCTCTAACAGTCATGTGAGCTTTAGTGGATTCTCATTTATCCTTGTTATCTAGTATACATGCACAAAAACAAAACAAGCAAAGACAGACATGTGAGGTCAGTTCAGTCTAGAGTTGGTGATTGTCAGATCACATCCAGGGGTATACTGACAAAAAAAAAAAAAAGGCCCAGAGAAACACATAAAAAAATATTAAAACTAATATTTTCATGGATAAGGAAGATTAACAAGGTAACCAAGAGATGAGAAACAAATTGGATGATAGATAATTGAACCATTAGTATAAGAGATGGTAACAGACAGAGAACACAAGAGGAAGGTGAAAGAGCTGTTTTTTTTTTATCAGCGTCAGTAAATGCTCTAAAAACTGTAATAAATGGTAGGATTTGGAATTAATGGGTATAAAGATGCTAATTTTACTAAAACCAGTGAGTTGGGCTCTCCTACTGCTTAAACTGTTGTCTAAACCAACATGTGAACTGCAGTTAATGAACCTTAATGAGGCATAATTTTCTTTTTTTGTTTTTTTTTTTTGTTTTTACCCTAGAATGAGCAGAAATCACTGTTAAGGAGCTAACACGCTAAAACACCTCCAAGTGAAAAGGTCAAACTCAGCTGAACCTCTCATCTGTCAGAGTAGAAGATGGAGTTATTAATGGCCGCTGAGCTGTTGGTTTATATCAGTGCACAGCGTATTCATTTTATCTAAGGGTTGGAGACATAGCCAGTCAACATACTTGTGTTTGGTTTGTGTTTTCTTGTGAAAGTGTGAAAAGTACAGTAGTTTATAAGTATCTCCACCACGCGTCTGGGAGTCTCTAACACAGGTGTCACACCTCGAGCACCAAAAACAGGAGGTGGTTCTTTTTCCGGGAGTGTAAAAGCGTGTCTGTGTAAGAAAAATGGAGGTAGAGTGTGTGTATGGCAGTGTGTGTGTTCCTGTGTTAGAGGCAGAGTTGTGTTATTAATTACCAGAAACAGCGTTGTCCCTATTGATGACATCTCTTTTCTGTCTCTGAAAACCCCGAGAGACACGCTGATCCAGCTGAGACAGGAAATGGGGTTCATTTCCCGCTTCACTAATTTTTTGTCCCTCACAAGCTCTATATGTGTAAGGTATCGTCTCCCGCCGCTGTTTGTGTGGCATGTGTCAGACGCTGCGGACCGACCTGGGAATAAACTCCTATGAGATGCAGATTTCTCCTCATTGTACTGTACAGCTGTCCTGATACCAGACACAGCTGTGCAGTTTAACCCCCTGAACAGAACATGTTATTGTTCACCCATGCCATTCCTTTTCATTGTAATATTCAGTCTTATGGGGCGTAACACTTCACAAGAAATTAGATTAAGATCAGTACTGTAATAGCCAAGGGAAAAAACATCTTATGTACAGTAACTTTTGTTCTTTCCAAACTGTCGGCAGCAAAGACATTGTTAAATCACTTGTAAAGTTCATGAGGCTCTTTTTGTTTTTGCCATAACTGACCATATGGGGAAACAGTGTTAACCCATAAGGACCCAGTGTGATATTTATGGCACTTCCTAAATTGGTTTTCCCTCTATATTTAACCATCCTTAAGTGGTTTATCACCATATATTGTATATTATCTTCTGTGTTATTTTTCAGTGAGTCAGGTATTTTTACAACATTTAATTTACTAATCATGAAGAAAAAGGGACTTTTTCACAAAATCTATCATTAACTGAACATAACCCCAGTATGTCCATCTACTGTCATTGATCCAACTCCATGGGTTTTACTGGTGAATCAATGTTGTAGAAGATGACAGTGTTTCCATGGTGACTATGGAGCCTCTGAATGTCATATCTGATGACCATGAAAAGATGAATAACTGTATTTAACACCAATTATTAACATGAATTGATAGGGTTAATGGATTAACAGGTTTTAAATCTTTTATATCAGTACATGGTTTTGGCAGATGGTGGATGTTCAGAGTTTTTTTGGGTTAAAAAAAGGTTAAATATAGAGACAATTTTATTTAGGAACAGACACAAAAGTAGGGCTGGGTCTTTATGGGTTAAATGTGTCTTAACCCTTATAGCCCCCAAGCTACTTTTTTTTGGCAATTCCCAATGTTTTTTTGTCTTTATTTAACATTTCTTAAGTTTACCACCATTTATTATCATATTATTCTCTGTATTTTGTATTTTTCATTCAAAATCAGGTATTTTCCATTATTTAATTTGCTGATCATGTAGATGTTCATAAAAGCTCAGATTAATGTTGTGGGTTATTATGTATATCAAAAACAGAGAATGCTGAAGAAAAAGTGACTTTTGTAGTAAAACATATCATTAACCATTAACTGAACATAAACCAAGTGTGTCCATCTACTGTCATTGATCCAACTCCTTGGTTTTACTGGTGAGTCAATGTTGTAGAACATGATGGTGTTTCCTCGGTCACTATGGAGCCTCTGAACGTCCAAATGGGTCATATCTGATGACTATGAAAAGATGGATAACTGTACTGTACACCAATTTCATGTATTGATAGGTTCAGTGGATCAACAAGTATTAAATATTTAATATCAGTAGATGGTTTTGGATAATGGTGGCTGTTTGGGTCTTTATGGGTTAATTGTTTGTTTTTCTTCCTACATTACAGTGAAAAGGCATCATTTTATTATTTTCTCTAATCTTTTTCCTCTCTTCTGACAGCATTTCCCGGTTGTGGGCGGGGCCTTCATGGATTCTCCATACAATGGCAACACGTCCTTGCAGACGTCTACCTCCAACCTCAACGCCGGTTACTCACGACCCTCAGAAGCAGAGGATGATGGGAAAGTGTCCAGTGACACCATTTGGCTGTGGATCGCTGTGCTCGCCACCATCGGCAACATAGTTGTGGTGGCGGTGGTTTGCGCCTGTGCCTTCTGACAGCATCGGAGAGTGGAGCAAAAATACTGCTGGTGCCGGATACCGGAGAACCATGTACATCCTGAACATATATATTTTTCTTCAGAAATGATAAAAACAATAGCCTTACTTATAGACTGATGACCAAGGACTTGTAAAATGTCAACAACTGTTTTTAAAGGCAATTTGCATGGGATTCCTTTATCCACCATTGGACATTTTTAACAATATTGACTCAGAAACAACTCTATTAGTGAAGATATTAAGTTAAACAGTGTTAATTGCTAATCCAAATGCAGCTACATCAAAAGGTTTATGCATTATACGTAAATAAATCAGATGGAGAACTAACCAAACTCAGATGTAAATGACTTATTGCACACTTTTACTAACTTTTTAACAAGAAAGCAACACAACAAACATTCACCATTTTAAAAGAACCAACCTGCAAATTACTTTGAAACACATCCTGCTACAAATGTTGTATCATCAGCTTGTATGAGTTTGATTGACAGTATGCTTCCCTTTTTTCCTTAACCTGTTTAAAGATTTCATCAAGAAAACTTTTCCATCGCACACAGACAGAAGATGTAGAAGCCAGTGTAGTTTTTATTTATTTATTATATTACAATTACTTGGATTAACAATTCCAGACAATTACATTTTGATTTATTCTTTTTAAGCAGTAACACTGAGACCACTGAGGCTAATTTAAAATGAACTTATCCTCTGGTATGCCCCGACTCCAGGACTAAAATGGGTCACTGGAGAGTTTATTTTAGCCATCATGTGAACAGATTATTAAAATTGTTTCATTAGTCCCCCCCCCCGGCAAAAATACAGAAGTCATTCTTTTTGGACTCGAGGCACAACAAAAAATAACTCTGCGGCCTTAACATAATAGTACTGTGCTTCCTAGTGGTCAGTTGATTATGCAAAGGCCAAGCTGGTATTACGTAAACCCCTCCAGTCCTGGTTACACCACGGGCTCTGCAGAGGTCAGCATCAGAGCTACAAGGATTAGGTAAGATCATAGCCTGATCTCTTTGAGGGATCAGAAGCCAGAAAGTGATCCTGTGTTGAATGATAGTAAGATTTAAAGCAAAGTGGGGCCAGAGGTTTGATCTGTGTCGGTGCATTTCTTTGCCCAGAAACACTTTCACACCAGGATTTACAGTCATGGAAAATAATTATCAGACAACCCTATGTTTTTTTTTCAATTTCACGTTTATTATAATACCTGGTACAACTAAAGGTGCATTTGTTCAGACAAATGTAATGACAACAACAAAAATAGCTCATAAGAGTTTAATTTAAGAGCTGATATCTAGACATTTTCCATGGTTTTCTAGATCAGTCTTTCTCAAATGGGGGTACATTGAAGAAGCCCAGGGGGTTACGGGAAATTTTGGGGGGAAAATAC
>JAPTGZ010000006.1:21029479-21043289 GCA_029814645.1 Fowleria isostigma
TTACAATACAACCCCAAAATACACTGGAAACATTGCTAAACCAGTGAGAAATGTAACTTGCTAGATTGTACACATAATTAACATTTGGTTTTTATCTTTTGATAACATTTAATCATCACAGATTGTAACTCCTCTTCCTGTCCCTCTTTTGTTAATGTGATGAGATGGTAGATGTCAGAATGAAACAGAATGACTGTTGAAATATTAATTTCAAGTGACTAAATGGTTGCACTGATGACATTCATTAGAGTGTGTTGGAGAGACGGAAAGACAAAGAGAGTAGAAGTGAGGCTTGTTGATATCTAATGATAAGAATATTAAAACTAGGCTTAATCTATATTATAAAAGCCAAGTGGCCTCTGTGTGTATGTGTGTCTGCTTTAAAACTGATAAACTGGACAGAGCTAGCCTTTGCCTTTTGGAGTACTCACGTATTGTGGTTCAAGCTTAAACTACTTATTGATACAACCAATACTTTTGGAGTTATTAGTTTTTAAAGTTACAGTGGGTTTCAGGCAGAATCAGAATAAGAATAGCCTTTACTGTCATTGCCCATATTTCAGAGCAATGAAATTATAGCAGTATGTCACCGGGAACAAATATGCACAGACATAGGGGGAAGACAAGATGACACATTGCCTGTTACAAGATCAAGATAGTAGAGGTAAACACATTGGGACACAGATAAGTCCATTCAGAGCTGCAAATGGGGGGAGGGGAGGGGGGCTGGATCCAGATCAACAGAAACACTAGGAGACGATGGGAGAACCGGGTCCAGCTGTGATCACACATTTAAAAGGTCAGACTGGATCTTACTGTAGCCCGGGTCCACACCACCAGTCCCTGGTCAGATCTGGCCTGTTAACCACCCCCCCACTGTAACACACTGAAAGACCATGCAAAAAAGTCTGTGGTCCACGTTGATGTCAATATAAAACAAATTGAGGGCCATTTGATTTCTTCCTAATCTGTGTGTGACACCAGTAAGTGTAGTGTACTCATCCAGTCATGTGAATGTGATGAAGTCATACAGTAATGGTGTACAGCCCTTTCAAAGACACATGTAAGGTAACTATAAATGAATTATTTTATGTTACTTTTGACTTCACTACAAAAGAAAATGAAGTCCACTCTGTTTTTCCTAATCTGTGTGTTACACCACTAAGCTCAGCTCAGCTCCCCATTTTATCAAATCCACTGCGTCTAGAACCTGTGGATTACCACTGTGCTAGTTTAATGTATACATAAGCGTGTGATGGAAAGAGAAGCAGAAAACCATAGCAGTATGGAACAATAACATGCACAGTCTACATATGTACAGAGTATGTTAAGTATTTAAATATGTGGAAAAACATGCTTGTTCTGAATATACAGTAGGAGCTGCAAGGCAAAGCACTGACTCATACCTCCATTTGAGTTAAACTGTGTATATGCACACATATATTTACAATTTACATACACAAATGGAAAACATTTGAGATGTAAATACAGTAAATGCCTGGAAGAGTTCATACAATTTCTTGGGGACAAAAAAAGCAACAACATGTCAGAAGCAAATGACAGGCAACAGTCATCTTAATAATCCCAGATGTGAAAATCAGTTTTCTTCAACTTCACTCAAGGGTACAGTTTAGATTAAAAACTCTCAAAAAATTGTAATGTTTTAACGGGATGTGGGACTGATGAACACAGTGACTCAAATTCACTACAGATACAGATGTTAGGGCATTGTCATGTGATGATCTCTGTAAGAAAATGCAATGACATCATTTTTTTGACTGTATAATTGTAAATTCATGATCATGATTCAGGGAAATCATTGTGTACAACCCTTTGTCAATATTTATAACTTAAAAGAAAATAGCAGATATGCTTGTGTAGGCGTAGCGACAAAATATCTATGATACAATGGGACTAAAAATAGTTATATTGTTTGCCTCTTTTGTTATTTGAGTTTCCCATTTTCAGTCTGTTCTTTCTGTCGCTGTCTCTCTCTACATATATGCATATATATATATGTGTGTGTGTGTGTGTGTGTGTGTATTATTTTGTGAGTGTCATTTCCTGTCTTAACTTTTGAGGTGTGCAATGGAATCCCTCTAATTGGGTTGGAAATAATCGTGTTACACCGTTGAATGGCTGAGCTGCATCAAAAGATAGTGTGTTATGTCCCCATCCTTACTCACTCACACTCACACACACTTATACACACACTCACACACACATCCCTGGGCGGCCAGAACAGCTGCTGGATGTTGAAATGTTTACCCAGCACACCAACAAAAAGAAAACCTACAAGTGGAGTAAAGATACAGGACACAAAGTGACAAGATGTTAGTCAGTGAGATGATGTGTGCGTGTGTGTGTGTGTGTGTGTGTGTGTGTGTGTGTGTGTGTACGATGATGATGATGATGATGATGATGATGATGTCTTATCCCATAGACGTACATTACAATACTAACTGGACTTCACTGTCCCCTAGACCTAATTATAGACTGTTCAATGTACTGGAAATCTCCATGGAGTCATACCCAGGTCACACACACTTTCCTCCGAGTGCTTCCAAACTGTCTCAGAGAACTGTTTATAATTCTTTTATCAGCATCATCCCTCATTCAGTTTTAACACCACTGATCCCAAATCAGTATTAATACTCCGAGACACAGAAAATGAGAAACTAAGAGGTGAGGAAAAAGGGAGAACTCAAAACTGAAAAGAGATACTTAGACTTAAGACTTTAGATTTGTGAAAATTGTCTGAAAATATCAAAGATGTAAGAGTAGTATGTAGAGGGGAAGTGTTTTTGAGGTGACAGAGGGAAGAATGAATGAAAAAAGAAAAAAGACGACAAATATAGGAACAAATGAAGGAAACAGAAGCCACAACAGGTGGCAAAGTGTTCTAGCAAAATTACATTTAAGTCTCCACTAATTTTAGGTTTCTGTGATTAATCTGGGATGTCCAGATGTATGACTGCAGACGTTTGTGTGTGTCCATGTGTGCAGGAAACACACAAAGACTTTGTGATGTACTTTGTGTCAGGACTAATTAACCTGTTTTCTCTCCTTTTCCTCATTTCCATTTGTCCTTTTACCCCCATTAATTTCAACTTGATCCTCCCTTTCGCCTCTATCTCCAACCCCTCCATCACTGTCTCCATATCCAGGCGTCACGCCCTATGGGGGTGGGGTTCTGTGATGGTAACCATGGTCCCTGGCAGCCGCTATGTCTGCAGCGCTCACGCAAGAGAGGATGACAACACAAATGACCGCGAGGAACGAATTTTAGCCGTGCTGGGCATCATTGGAACGATTCTCAATCTTTTAGTGGTCATATTTGTTTACATCTACACTTCTGTCACCTAGGGCTTTATACGAGACTCGAACAAGAAACGTTGGCTCAAACTTTGGACCACTCTCTCTGCACTGCCACTTCCTCTGAGTATTTACATATTTGGAGGATTTGATGATTTAAAGTGAAGATGGGGATATGAAAATCACTGAGTTCTCAGCTGGATAGTAGCCAATTTTTGTCTACATCTACATCACTGCAAATCCCTAAAGACAGTTCCACTCTGAAACTAACAGACTGCTGCCAATCACAATAGGAGCAACTCGTGAAAACAACTGCACTCGCTCTACTTTTCATATCGAACTGCATGTTCGTATTTTTCAGATCAACACTGCGAGACAGCTTTAGATGCGAAATGACTGCTGACAGCGTGTCCAGTCCTGTAACTGTCACATGTGTTTGCATTCATCTTGATCCATGACTGCACCATCATATGTCTCTGCTGATGGCTGGAAATGAGCTCAGTATGTGTTTGGTTTAATGTCGGTCATGTAGAACTGTGCTACATCTGCCATTTTGTAACTTAATTCTGTTTTACTTCGTGAACTTTGCCATCTGCTAAGCACTCTTTGTTGAATTGACCATATTAGTTGGAAGAGCAGGACCAAAACTACCTATGTACCCACTTGAACTTTTATAAACATAATTAATTACGCCCAGAAACTTATTCATAGTTTCTGCTTTTAGCATCGCTAAAAAAAGCGTTTACATGGACCTAACGTGTCCATACCTGAGCACACCAGAGGAGAGATTCCTGGCTGTGCTGGGAGTCATCGGTATTGTGCTCAACCTCCTGCTGCTGGTCTTTGTCTATATATACACCACCATCTAACATAGCGCTACACACAGCGGTACCATCACCTTCAGTATCCGATATGAGATAACCTGCCACACTTAACTGCACTTGTGCTTAATAATCAGGGTTCCTGCTATGATACTATATATGGAGTGTGTTCTTCAACTGCACCTTTACACGTCATTAATTGTGGTGTACTAAAAAAAAGTGTCGGTGAAAAGCTGGAGAAAATTAGGGGCAAGCAGAATAATCACAGCTCACATTATACTATAGCTTAGAAATACTTTATATGAAGTATGAATTTCACATGTGTGTCATTAAATGTAAGCTTGTGTTGCTATGATTTTGTTATGCTCTGACCAAAATAACTAATATACAGTAGTTGTGTTTGTTCTACATGCTTATCGATGTTGAAAGACATGGAACTAGATGGTACTGATGTTTTATATTGTGTAGCGACTCAGCACAACAGAAAAGACCTCTCTGTGGAGTGTTTGTGCCACAGAATAATGATCTGTTTTCTAGTGTCATGTTTCCAAATCCGTAAGCCAGACAGGGAGCTGCATCGGAGAGGGCAGCGCACGGAACTGAAACAATGTCCCACAAATCAAAACAGCGTACCAATGCGAGATGATGCGGAAGGACAGAAAAGAGGGAAGGAAATCTGGCTGAACCAGCATGGACTGTCTGGAAAAAGTGGATGTAAAACCTCTGTTCAAGGCCTCGCCATCTGTCTCAAAACCCATAAAGGCACGAAAGTCTTCCAGGGATTGAGTATTTTCACTGGAGTGGCATGTCACTACGGATATGGTTTTAAGTTTAAGCACCGTGCCCCTAATGGAGGAGCATCTCTAAACTCAGCTGACAACCCAACAGAGAGGACTGGCCTGAATCTCCACTTCATCCTTGTCATTCTCTTCTCCACCAACAAGTTAACACCAGAAAAGACATAGTGCAGAATGGATCCGTGCATTTCCACAGCAGATTTCCACATGCAGATTCAACATGTGCACATAGCTGAACAAGATTAGAGATTTACACAGGGGGTTCTGGGAAAGACAGAACCAAAAACTTGACTGGTTTTCCCAAATGAATGACCAGTAAATCTGGTGATTTACAGCGACCTATTGGAATTTTACAGTAGGATCGCAAGAGTAAGTGTTGAGATTTTGATTATAATTGCATTGTAAGAGTCCTAGTCATTCCACTGTTGTATGTTCTTAGATTTAGTGTGAGTTTATCACTGACTGTTTTGGGATCTGACTGGTTTGCAACATATATTTATGTCAAAAGCACTACATTTGGAATTATGTGGGGACAAAAAGACATCTACGGACTGTAGTGATAGTGATCTATTTTCTTAAACTAAAGTTTTTTTTAGAAGAAAGTCTTGTTCCAGTACAGATATGCTTTGAAAACAACTCAACCATTTGCCTGCTAGAACAATTTTCTTAATCATGTTTTAAGCATATTTAAATAGCACTGTTATGTGAAGAACTTGCCTTAGGGTTTAATCATTCTTTATAATTATAATTCATTAAATTTACCAGCTCCTATTCTTTTTATGCTTGATCCAGAATCCTTGTGTTTCTGTATCCTAAACTCAAGTTTCAACAGTTACAGTTTATTTTTGTAACTCAGGACATTAGTTCTGTTGCTGATGTTACTGCTCTACTTGTGCACACCCAAGGGTGTCCTATATACAGTAGTAGGGGATTTTTAGCCACATTATGGTGCATTTACTTTCACTTTATGTTTTCTAGGCAAGTGGCTGCAAATCTAAGCTTCATACAACCTCAGCTACTACTGCTGTTTGGTACTTTTAGTTTGAAATGAAGAAAAACAAACCATGATGTAATGAACTTTTCTTAAAATCTTGAGTCTCCCCTTTGATGAGATGAAAACCAAGATGAATTACATAATTTTGCCCCGATCTCCTCAGCCTGAGGGCATAAAGTATACATCTGTCCTCACATAGACAGCAGAACAAGAGCACACACAAACTACTTGCATCTCTTTTCATAAGTTCATTTTTGCACCATCTTTCAACACTCATCCAGATATTCCACTGTTAGCATGCTGAGATCGATGTGACTTGCACATTTACTATCTGTCACATCTTGTAACTGTATAGTAGAGTTTGTTGAGCTAAATCCATTTTAAGTGTGCTCCAAAGCGCAGTAAAAGCCACGTTTGGTTTTCCAGACATACGCTGTCAGACTGTCACAGCTGAAGCCACAGCTCTGCAGAAACACATTTGAATATACTTTGAAATACCCAAAGTACTGGAGTTATTTTTGATCCGTGTTGCAATCTCTAAAAAAGGGGTCACTTGAACAAATATGATAATAAGCTCAGGTTTACTTTGATAAAGGAGATGGTTTCGACTATGTAGGTTTTAGAGGCCAGCAATAATGTCAATATTTTTAGACTGAAACACCTAAAATTGATGTATTTTCTTTCAATATCTAATCTTTCTAACTCAAGCAGATTAAAAGTGCTAAATGTGTATCTCAGAGTAGTTGTGTTAATAAATAGAAAAGACACTAAATGAGCAAGATTGTTTATGTGGAGTTTAATATTTTGCCAAACATTTCGGGTGAGTCAGTTTTTCCCCATGGCATCTGTACCTGGGGTAAACGTCAGTGGTAAATCTGCATGCGGTTCAACTTTTGAGCCATGGCCATTTTTAACAAAACAGACTCACTGCCAAGCAGACCAACCAGAGGAAAAAGCCTAAAGGGGGAGTCCTGGCCATCTGGTGTCCTCACAGACGCCTAGATATCCCCTCAACGTACTCACAGAAGTACAACACACACACATACACTGAGCATGGATTTAATTTAAACAGTTCCACATAAATGTCTCGTCTGTGAAATGCAGAGGGTTTTTTTTAATGATTTACTTTAATGCATGTAATGTTTTTTCATTCTCCAAGGTAAAAAGCTAATATGTGCGCACACGTTATGTTATGGAGAGAAACTTTATTGCCACAGGAAAAACAGGTGCACCAGAGTCCACTTGGGACTGCACTTCTAACCACTGCCCCCGGCCCGGGTGGTTAACTCACAACACCGACAACAATGGGACAAAGACGCCATAGTGTTGACTCTGGCTCCGGAACAGATGAACGCTTACTATGAGAATATTAACTGGACACAATGATCCAAGACTTTAATTTGATTATTGAACAACAAAGCTGAAGAATATTTTTGAAAAAGAAAGAAAAGAAGTAAATGCCGAGGTTTTTGGAAATTTGGATAAAAATTAAGATTATATGTTTTATGTATGGCGACTACAGTACAACTCCATCCAATGGGAAAAAAAGTTAGGTATATTATCGTGCCTTTTGCAAGATATAATGTAGAAAGGCATTTCTTTATAACTTGAATTTTCATGGAACTCCAGATTATTTTCTGACTATGCGGTATGAGTGATGCAGTTATGGAGGACCTGAGAAATGGTCCATTACTGAAACTTTTGAGTGACATGCTGATTTAGATATACTGACTAACATTCCAGGTAGCTGCTACACTACTAATAAAGCAAACTGCAGAGGTTAGAGATGGAAAATGTTGGCATATACTGTGTCAGCAAGTTATAAAGGTGCATTGAAATGTGAAATACAGAACAGTGTCACAATATCATGTCTATCTGTGATGAAAATGGTAAAGACACAGTTTGTTACAAACCTTGAGAGTAACCATTGAACAAACGCTGTGAGATCTGGTGTACTTTCATGTAATGTTTATATATGAATATATAATGTAAAGTTGTAATGCAAATAAAAGTGAAAACACCACTTTCAAAGCGTTTCACTGACTTTTGATGTACACTGAAAAATTTTTCACATATCAGTATCATTCATTCATTCAGTTTCTTAACCCGCTTAATCCTCATTAGGGTCACGGGGGTCGCATGGAGCCTATCCCAGCCAGTTTGGACGCTGAGATTTGTTACTGTTCTACAGTTTAGTCATAAAGACTTAATTTTGTGCTGGAAACCGCTAATATTTCGAGATGTATCTGTAGATAGAGGGTTAAAACAGACTTTTTTGGTAACTTGGAAGGGAAGGATACAGTGCTGTGGAAGCTCAGTTAACCCTCTAAAACCTGACACATTGAAAACTACTGAGAGAATTCAATTTTTTTTAGCCATTGTAACATAATCCAAACAATAAATGTTGCCATATTGTTCATGTTATATTTTTGTGTCACATTTGATACATTGGGTGTTTTGCACAACTTTTTGCTCACAATAATGTCAACTTATATAAGGTAAATTTTACCAGTAAAATTTGAAAATATAGAACATTTCAGGTGATTTTTTTTTTTTTTTTACCGAAAACATTTTATTAGAATCAGAATCAGAAATACTTTATTTATCCCATAGGGAAATTTAGTGTTACCATTGATCCTTACACAAGTACAGCAGTAGGAAATAAAATTTGGATAAGAAATATAGTAATAAAAAAGCCATAAATAAGCAATAAGTAACAAAATAGCAATAAGTACCAAAAACTGGTGATAAAATAAGCATAAGCGAATAATTTACAATAAGTACTAAACTTGTTAAGCACATTTACAATATGAGCCTTTTGTAGTCTTTTTGTTTCTCTTGAATGGCAACATAATTTAAATATTAATCAATAATTTTTAATTGTCACCCGAATAACAATATAACTTCTTAATGGGACTTTTTGAAAATTATCAAAGACTTTCCAACAAAATGTGTGTTGGATGATTTAATGTTAGCGGCCATATTAAAAAGAGTGCAGTGCAGTGTGATGATAATCCACCAGGGGACAGAAAACACATATCGGATCATATACAACAAGTTTTTATGTTGATAAAATAAAGGTCTCAGAACCCGGTGTAGCAAATATGATACAAATGGTTTTATAGGGTTAAGGGTCATAGCGGGATGACTGACCAGGGAAGGAGCGAAATGTATGTAAAGTTAGGGCGGTGCAGGGGTTATAAATGAACTGTTGGAGTGCACTGGTGTTTGACTGAGCAGACAGGAGGTCATGAAACAGGTAAGTCGAGCAGTGGAACAAACACACCAGGTAGGAAGCAAAGCAGTGGAGTGAAAGCAGGTCGATTTGGCAGAGGATCAAGAACCGGGAATCAGTGATGCAGAAAAGCTGGGTCTCACTTGAAAGCATGTGGATCTTATCCTATAAAATACTATCTAGGTTTAATTTCAGTGGAAAAAATGAGGTGCTCTGCAGATTTTGTAAATTATAAATTACCAAAAAAGGATGGGGGTAGAGGGATCATTACTTCCGTGCAAGAGGTTACATAATCACTTCCATTTATCTGCCTGTCTGTCAGCAGGGATACGCAAAAACTACAGCACAGATTTTCATTAAAAGTTGGTGGGAGGCTGGCAGAGACAAATAAATAAGGACGAATAAATAAAATAGAGACCTGTCATCATTACTTTTCATTTCTTTATCACTGGACTCAAGCTAACTTCTAACAGTAATAGAAAGAAACACAAAAAGCTGCTCCCAAAATCCTGTGCCACACATGATATGCTGTCTTCAACATATTTTTCTCGGGAGACAAAAAAACATGCAGTTTTCAGACATACTGTTTAGAATCACATCTCACATGTCTTCTACCCAGTGCCTCCTTGAAAGTTTGAGGTATGTAACCATGGTAACAAATCCAAGGGTCACAGGTGACAACAACAATATCATCTAACATCTCTTTTATGCAGTATCACTATCATAAAAAACTGCATTGAATTATGGGATACTTACAGCTTAAATACTATGTCATTTGCATATGACTGCTTTCATACTAGTTTGAGGTAGGTAACCATGGTAACAAACCCAAGGGTCACAGGTGACAACAGCAATATCATCTAGCATCTCTTTAATGCAGTATCACTATCTCTGTAACCATTCTTGTTGTAAAAACTTCTTTGAATTGTGATTGGTGGATCGCTGTGCAGTGTCAGCTCCCCTTGAAATGAACACATGAAGTGCATAAGCTCGAAATAAACTAAACTAAACTAAACACAATGAGTTCATTTACCTCCTACACTGCAGGATCTACAGTGTGACTATTGTGCATACCATGATGACAATGCTCATATGATACGTATATTGCACAGCTCTAATTCCATTGCTTGCCTGGTTTGGTAAATACTGCATATACAAATAAAATCTTTAAATATAAGTGTTAAGGCCTTGGTCAAAGTTGTGTTCTGAAAATATTCACATCTTTTCAACATTAATAACATGAAAACTTACATTCAACCAGCAGCAGTAGCATTACTTCAGTTTTTATACCAGAAAAACTATCATGTTAGAGTGGTAGAGAAAACCACTCCGGTACCCCATGGTGTGGAAAATAGAAAGTTAATGAAAAAAAAAAAAAAGAAATTGCTGCATGTCGTTACAATATGAATGTTACACACTCCATTATTGTAATAACAATATTTTTTTGATATATTGTGCAGCCTTAAGCAGCACCGATTGATGAATTTTAACTAACTTTGGTAGTTGGTAACAGTGACAACTGAGAAAAAGGAGAAACACTTTTTGTGGTTTAATTGCAATGAGAGGTAAAGACAGATTTGAACTCTTAACCTCTGCAGAAGTCTGTATATTCCCTGTGCTCTTCTAGTTCAAGTCTGTGATCCGTAAGTATCTTGTCGACACGTACACTTGTATATTTGTATTAGTGTGCTTCATGTCCCTTTGGCCTGTTTGTCTCTTATTTTCATGTGTACGGGGAGGGTGTGGAGATCAGTCCTTTTAAAAGGCATGATAGTGAAGTTGCAAAACCATCTTAACAACTCCAAAGTCTGTTGGTTTAAGGAGGATCTTTGAAATGAGTTGGAATAACTAAATCAAAACCAAAATGGGTTTCACTATGCGTTCACAGTCACGTTTGATTAGCCCAGCTCAGCTTTAGAGCTTGGTGCTGTTGTTCCCTCGGCTCCTCTGGGGTTTTTACTCTTGTTTATTATTCCGGCTTGTCAGTGGGATGCATCCTAATTCCTTGCCGTCTAGCGTGCACTAGTAGTATGAGAACAAGGTTATCACCCACAGAGTAGATCTGTTTTAAGTACTATAGTCGCTTTGGCAGACCTGTGCTGTTGTGTGCAGCCATGTTCAGCCAGCCAGATAAACCAACAGTGTGTCCTCAGGCGCCCCATGAGACAGGCACTGACCTGGCTAATATGGGTGGCTGCCCTCTGTGCACACGCTCACACACAAACACAAATGCACGCATGCATGCACACACAGCCTCATGCACACCAGCCTGTGGTCCTCAGCATATATCAAGCTATTGCTCAAATGTATAACCTGGTATGATTCAATAACCCAGTATTGTTTTTGCCTCTTGCTGTCTCCTTTACCCTCTGTTCTCTGTACAGCTAATATTTATGCTCTCTTCTCAGGGCTTTGGTCCGTCGTTTGCTGCATTCCTATTTTAGTCTTTAGTTAGTTTGCCAACTCAAGCATGAACCTCATCCCTTGCTTCGAGCCTCAAGCCACTGTCACTGGAACAAGGAAAGATGTTTTATGTAAACACTAATATAACGTCCTACTTGCCTGTTGAGTGTAACAATTCCCTCAGAAATTCACCCAGCCTTGAAGGAAAACACCCATTGAGTCACATAGTTTGGTTGATGTTTACTGTTTCTGAGCTACTTCAGATGCACCTATGATCTCTGTTTAAGGCACAAGCTACGGTGTCTGGACAGATCTGTGTCATTTACATTACATTTAACTGGGAAAATTAAGCCAATTCACTCTGGAAAAATTGTTAAATCCTTGGAAATTGCTAGAATCACCAAGACTTTTAGCATTAAATCCACATTAAGAATGCAATAAAGTGTTGTAATAGGCAATTCACTGTTGATGGCAACAATAAAAAAATTAAAAATAAATAAAAATCACTACCTCTTTAGGCATGTGATAAATCAGCATCATTACCATCATTATTACTTGGATATTGATATTTTCTACGGCACTGATTGCATTCATTTTTTTAGTCCGAATGTGTTTTGTTTTTTATTTTTTCCTTTTTTTAATCCGATTGCACCTATTCCAAATTACTTACCTCGAATACAGCTCCACTAGTCTGGAGCTCAGTAAGTGCATGTGGGATCAAGGGATGATTACATACACAAACACACACATTCCAAGCAAGATAATGGATATCAAGGGATGGGAGATATGCTTCCTTAGCTGAAAAGCTGGTTCTTTAAATACAGATCATAGATTTTGGTGTCCCTGTACTCTCATTATAAGTGGTCTCTGCAGCTCATGAGACTATGACAATTGATTAATTACATTCAGTTTTTTTTTTTTGCAGATTAAAAGACGTGATGAGTAAAAGATGATCAATTTACTTATAAGGAAAAAGCACAAGAGTCTAAATATAGATATATTTGTTGCTCTTGTAAATAGGAGTGTAAGAAAATATCAGTTCCACATATATATATATCACAATATTTCATTTCACGATACTGTATTGGCATTGTGAAAAGAAACATCATGATATTTGCTTACACCTTACACCTTGTTAGTCATACATGAGATCTGCTGAAACACAAGAAATCGAGGGAATGAGTACTACTAAAGTAGTAGTATGAAAAAAATTGTAAATTAATAACATTGTTCACAATGCATTCTTTTCATGGTTAATAGAATATAAACATTTGAGCAGGATCTTCAACTGTAATCTCTGTAAAACCTTATTTTGTTCATTTATTTATTTATTTATTTTTGTGTGCGTTCTTTGTACTAATCATTGCCAGACACCAGATGCTAAAACTTTATTTATCCAAATCCTGCACTTTAGGTTTTTTACAGCAAACAGCATGTAGCATTAAATCCAGTTCTGATCAAATACAAATGTGTCTAGTATATGTGCATATTTATGGTGTGATAAAATTTTTCCGGTAACTGATGTTTTAAAAAAAGAAACAAAGCAAACAATAAAGATATCGCCTTGTTAACAGTATATATTGCGATGCCAAATTCTTGCCAATACACACTCATAGTAGTAAAAACTGATATATTGACAGGCAAAATGCTAAATTATTAAACAGAAGCTGTAAAGAACACCTCCAAAAAACATATGTTTATTTTGTTTTGGAGCTATTGTGCTGTTTGCACCTCCTACCATATATAGGCACATAATGACCACAAGTAAAAATAATTCACCTAGTCCTACATTTTTGTACAATTTAGGGATATTATTGAGATTTCTTTGTTTTACAAAATATTTTTGCAATTTTGTGTTACCTCAAGCATTTTTTAATTTTCAACATTTCACACACTAATTAGGTAAAATCACTTGCATGGCTCTGAACTAGAGGTGTTATATAACAAATATGCTGATGGAGATCCGCTATGACCTGAACTAACACCTAACCTCTGGCCTCAAGCCTTTCCTATAATGAAGCCTCAGAGGGTCTCGACTTTCACTGTTCCGCAGTGGAAAACATTCTGCTCATCTGTCTCTTTTATATATGATGGAGAACCTTGTGAGATTTTAACACACTCGGGGGATTTTTTTTGTTTGTTTTAGTTGAACAATTATATTCTGCTCCTACTTTTGTGTGTGTGTGTGTGTGTGTGTGTGTGTGTGTGTGTGTGTGTGTGTGTGTGTGTGTGTGTGTGTGTGTGT
>JAPTGZ010000006.1:21103190-21113291 GCA_029814645.1 Fowleria isostigma
TATACTCTGTGTGCAACACATCAGATTTTCTTCTATGTTTATTGCACTGTCCCTGTCAAATAAATAAATAAATAAAAATAAATGGGGTACCTAACTTATCTGAACCTTATTGAGCCAAGAAAGATGAAAATCACTAGACATTTTAATTGTTTTAAATGAAAATAGATAAAAGATATGAACACTTTTTTTTTGTATATCATAGTATAGGAGGCCTTCCTGAACATAATTATACCATTTGATACCACAAAAATACTTAAATTAGATATGTAATAATTAAAAAACAAAAACATGCTCAACCAAATGATTGATTTGTCACTTTATGGGAAGAGTAGAAAAATTTAACCAATATGAAATAATGGAATTATTTGTTGTAAAACCAAAACCTCTGTTTAGCTATTGCAAATATTAAACATTTAGTGGTTGTATATCATGAATGTTGAAAGAATGAACTTACTCATTTTTGACACTTTCCAAGTTGATATTATTAAGTACGGTTAAAAAAAATAATAAAAAAAATTATGAATTACTCACCCAAGGCAATTAGAAATGCAAATAATTTTATTATTTTTTTTTTTATCAGGTTTTTCTTGGTGGGGTAGTTAAAGGGTTAATAACCAAATCCAGCCCTGTCCTGGTCATATGGCAAGACATTTCACCCACCTTGCCTCCAGTGCTACTGCCCACACTGGTATATGGATGTGTGTGAATGTTTGGTGGTGGTGGGAGGGGCTGTGGGCGTGGACTGGCAGTAGAGCTGTACAATATATCGTTTGAATTGTCATCACAATGTCCACTTTATTGCCACAAGTATTCGCTCAGCTGCCTTGACTCACATATGAGATTAAGTGACATCCCAGTCTTGATCCATAGGATTTAATATGACGCTGCTTCACCCTTTGTAGGTGTAACAGCTTCAACTCTTCTGGGAGGAGTGTGTTCATGGGAATATTTGACCATTCCTCCAGTCTCCACTCTAGGTCATCCCAAAAGTGTTCTATGGGGTTGAGGTCAGGAGTTTTATGCAGGCCATACGAGTCTAGGCAGGTGAGCGAATACTTTTTGTGCGCAGTAGTTACATCACAGGTCCTAAAATTTGCCTCCTACATTCTCATCTAATTTCAAGGGTACCTGACCCACACAGCGATCCGCCAATCACAATCATCCTTAATCAGTTTGCAGAAGCAGATGACATGCCTACACATGGAGTGAGTTGCTGGTAACAACACAGGAATGTGAGCAATGAAAAAAACGAAAATGAAGACTTGGTGCCAAAAAGACGTTATCAGTCATCAGTATTTGACCATTTACGTCAACACCACACAGCTATTATATCCTGTTGATATAGTAGAGGATATAATAGCATTATATCCTCCATTACATTAGATTAGTATTATATGAGTATTTTTTTCATATCACATTATATATTACACGGTTTAAAAAAATTGCAATGTCAGTTTTTTTTTTTTTTTCTAATATCATGCAGCCATAATTGACAGCCACGTGACTAATGGACACTAAGTAACACAGTTGGTTTATTGGCCTTATGATCAATGATCTTTTTTATTTTATGTGAATGTACATTTTTTTACTAGGTAAGATATATATTTTGATTGGTATCAAAACAAGATTTGAAGTTGAAATTGAATTATGAATTTGATTTGAGAGCAACTAATTCATTTAGGTGTAACAAATTACAGTAATTTTTTAAAGGTATTTCAAAGTATAATGTTTTTCAGTGTACTTAGTCATGGTTTGGATTTGGAAATAAATACAAATCTGTGGATCTGTTAAGTCCAACCTGATGCCGTCTCCTACATGTCATGGGCATATGCTGTCTCCTTTCATTTGCTGCCTCTGTTTTTTGAGGCATGAAAACCACAAAATTAAATATAAAAAAAGAAATAAATCCAACTTACTCTGAGTGGGAGAACAGGTGGACACACTGGTGAGACATGGTTTCATTTTTCAGTACTTCAAGCAAATTTACATAGTATGATAAGTTGAATATCATGGTATAACTTGAAATTGTGTAGCAACAGTTGGATTCACATACAGTACTGTTCAAGAGTATTAGGCCAACATTTGTTTTTTTGGTTTAGTACAGTTCTAATATTCACACATGCATTTCTCAGTCTCTGTATTGAGATACAATCTAGATATATGGGAAGTATGTACAGCAGTAAAAACACTCGAAAAAAAAGCTTCTGTAAAACACTGATAGTATTTAATGCAACCTCCCTCCCTTTACACTTAACATGTCTTTAACCCTTTTGTTCACACAAATATGAGATTTATTGTATTCATTTTCTGATGTTTTATACCAGGCTTCATTCACCATAAGTCAGATGTTTCCATTTGTGCTGCTTTATGTCATGGGGACAGAGGTCAAACTGAATAGTGACTTTAACCTTTAGAACCCATTGAGTTCAGGTTTGCAGGTTGCACATATTTTTGTGTATTTTCTTATCTGAAGAAAAGAGAAACAAATATGCATGGTCATTTCAACCTTGCAAAAAGAAAAGGTTAAAGGTGGATTTCGACTTTTCCACAGTGCTGTAACTGCAGGCACACGTAAAAGGGAAGGATTTATTGTCTACGTAGCAATACTTGTATCGTCACACAAGGTTTGACCAGACTACAGTATACGAAGTGGAACAAACCCACATCCATTTTATTTATGTCACAGAAGAATAAATAATTAGCCTCTAAACAATACGATAGGGGAAATGGTGGCTGTAAAAAGACAAATGTGGTCAGCTGTATCCACCCACACTTATGACATTATCATGAAATAATCATGAAGCATTGCATCACATTCATGAGAAGATAAACACTTAAACAGTTTTTAATTGTAGCTTTTTATTCACAGAACTTGGCTGAACACAAGCAAGCTGCATGAAAGTTTATTCCAAAGAAGTTTGACATGTTTGGCGTCCATTTATTGAACAAGTTTGAAAACATATTTATGATTCAATCAAACTGTGAACCATTTCCTTGAAATTTCATCGTGCAAAAATGTATATAAAATTGTTTTCAGTCATAGTAACTATTACACACAAATACATATGCAGTTGCAGAAAAAAAAAATTAGACCACCCTATGTTTTCTTCAATTTCTTGTTCATTTTAATAGTACAACTAAAGGTATATTTTGGACAAATATAATGATAACAACAAAAATAGCTCATAACAGTTTAATTTCAGAGCTGATATCTATCCATTTTCCATGGTTTTCTTAATAATATCCAAAATCACATAAGTTCTTACATTAATAGCTGTAGCATTGTACTGACAAAAACAGCACTTTTAGGCATTTTATATTTTATTTTCTGTTTTAGTCACATGCTACACACACAGAGGTTAGTACTTGATTGCAGTACCATTGTTTTTGATGACTATTGATGGTCTAATACAGTAGTTTCCAACCTTTTTTGGCTTGTGACCCATTTTATTATACATTTCTGGTGACCCCAGACATTCAGAATGCATAATATTTTTGCTTAAATTAATTTGTTTTGGATCATGTAATAGTTTTCTATACTATGTTGCAAATAAATGTTAATTTTAGATGACATTTAGTTTATATAATACATATTATTATGGACTGAGGCAGAAAAGTCAGGTGTAGATTACTGCACAAAGTGAGAATTTTATTTTCCTTCATCAGGATATGTACAGCCAGTGGAGCTTTTTTTTTTTTTTTTACAAGGATGAACATTAATACTGATCAAATAAATAAGATCAATCAAGATATGTTTTCTCAGATATTATATCTTGTATTTTATTTAACTTGATTTTTATTAGGAAAAGTGTGCGGTGTTTTAATTATAATGAATTACATATTGAATCATTAAAAAATACTTTTTATCAGTAATAAAAAAAAACAAAAACAACAACAATTACTAGAAATTTCAGGTGACCTCATTTAAATTCCAGGTGACCCCATGTTGGGTCTCAACCCCAAGGATGAAAAACTAATAATTTTTTCCACGACTGTGTCTCACACATGCATCAAGTCATGTTTTGGCAATTTGTCTTGTCTTTGTCTATCCTGTTTGGTTCTGATTTTCACATTTTTTTTGGTACTTTTGGCATTACAAGTGTTTTTCGTTCTTTTTTTCAGATTGCAGAGTTGGAACACAGAAGTACTTTGGCAGTGGGGCGAGGGGTGGAGACTGATTGCTCAATGCAAGAACCCACTGAGAGTTTAAAGTGGAAATTGCAAAAGGGTATTTACATGAACTTCTGCTTAACTGTTCTCTGTGCTCTTACACAATGTCATGTCCACATTGATGTATAAACCTCAGTTTTGGAGGCAAAAGGTAATTGATTGATTTACAGCAGTAAATGATGTCAATTAAAAAAAAAAAAATCCAATGAGAAAACCTTCTTACCTCTTTACATTTATTGCTTCATGTCAACATGAGTCATGAGTTCATGTCAACAATCTACATGAAAATGATTACTTTATCTCTACAACAGTAGGCTCTGTTTCATACATCATTACACAGCATTATTGAGCTACGTTTGGGGTTACAATGGTTCACCAGTTGTTTCACTCAAGCTTTAATTAATGTTTGAGGAGTCCATTGTGACTGAGATCAAATCACTCATTGCCTGTGTACAGGTAACCTACTTTCCTGGGATTAGTTTTTAGAATCTATGGAAAATCTTAGATAACAACTTTAGTTTAGTTTTATTTCATTTCGAGCTCATGCACTCTATGTACAGTGGAATTTCATATACATGTACAATAATCAATACTGTTCATATACATCTCATACTTTCTTACAAAATATTACTCTTGATGTCAAAAATCATGGTATCTTTCTTATTAAACACATTGCACAAAAGGTTTGAAACCCTTCAATTGTATTGAATTTTTCCTTAAAACTCTGTGCTTTTGTTCTTGATTTACTGAACTCAATGACCACAGTCATTCTTGCTCAACTACACTGGAAAGATCAAGAAAGAGACAGAAGTTTCTACATGTTTTGAATCCATTACCTGGAAGTGATAGGAACATTTACTTTTTAATACAAGTATCGCTAAAAGACCTTGATTATTTGTTCCAGACCTTTAACTGGGAGTGAAAATCAGCCTGTACATAGGACTATAAATGGAGTGAACTAGATACTACTGTGTACACAACAAGGACACTGTATGCTACAAAACACTGGGTCAAAAAACAGGGTCAGTGGTAAACCTATTCTTCTTTTGATTATGTTCAGATGAGGTGTAGACATAACAGCATTCACACACTTAACTTGTATAACTTTATTGTATAATATTGTTTGTAATATTAGAAAAATGAATTACTGTTCTACTAATATTTAATTCACATTCAGCTTTTATAGTCCTCGGTGCAGTGGTAGAATCATGATTTTTATGTTGTAGTGATAAAAAACTGACCTCTACTAATTAAAGTGTTGTTAGATTTTGTTTTAGAGCCTCAAATGAACATATTCCCTGACAGGATGTGCCATTATTTACACCATGAGGGCATTACTGTTGACTGTATCAACACAACAAATAAATTGTGTGTTGTTATGAACAACATTTCACATGAAAGGTAAGGCCAATCTTCTGGCTACACTCTTTAGTCACGTGCTTCTGCCTTCCCTTCCTGTGGATAATTTATGTGCTTTTATATAAAATCAGTGCCTAAATAACAGTGTGAACTCCATTATCTAAAGTAACTAAAAAAAAAAAAAAAAGATCAATGACTCATCAAGACCATGATACATTCATTTCTTTATTCAGAAATTTATTTTGTCCATTTCAGACGATTAAAAATATAAGATTCTCTTTTTTACTGCTTTTTTTCTCACATTGGTATTTCACAGATGTTAATAATTCTCCATAAATAAAGTACAAAATACATTTTTATCTTTGAACACAAATAAATATCATAATAAATACATATTAGTTTAAGTTAAACAATGCAAGGCAACCAATAACCAAAAGGAATACTGTGGTGTTACAGTCCCTGAACCATGATGTCAAACAAACAGGGCACATTAAAAGTGGGGTGCGTTCACAAACCCAATGATAAAATGTGTTACAGAATTAAATCTGTGGGTAATAAATGGGTCAGTAAATCAGATCTAAACATACTGACACCATTTACCATTTGCACTCTTTGATCTGATTTCCATTTCCATTGCACCCCAGGTCTCAGAAAATGACAAGATTACATACACGCGCTCACACATGCATATATATACACATACATACACACACATACAGAGCAGAGTGAAGTATGAAGCTTTGGTTGAATGCTACTGGGAGACATGACAGTTGCTCCCATTTGAATTAGCTGTAAAGTGCATAACACAGATAAAAAGGCATCAATGACACATCAGGTCTGTGTGATTAAGGCTACTGAATCAAACATACTGTTCATGGATGGCACTGTGAGTGAAAAGCCTATGAGGCAGGGAGTCTTTAAGGCACAAAAACTATTGATTATCACTAAGCCATTTTGATCAGTACAGTTTTACGTCAACTATAAACCAGACCAATTAACTGGTGCTGTCAAGACCTGCAGAGTTAATTCTTATGGAAGACCATATACAAAGGTCTTATCAGCTACACACTATTTTAAGTATAAAAAATAGAGTCTGATAATAACTGTGTACTAAAATCATCTCCATATGTTTAGTTTGTCACAACATGTTCCTTTTTACTAACATAAATTAAGTACTTAAAGTGTCTGAAAAAGTCCAGATTGACACTGCTAACCAGGTGTCACATCTCTTCCAATATTTTTCCCTTTACATCCACTTAGTCAGACAGGGAGAGACGTTCAAACACAGTCAGCCTCTTGGTGGATGATCCATCGAACGTTGGAGACTCGGTGCCGCTGGAACCTCCACTGCTGCTGCTGTAGCTGTCCTCCAGGGAATCCTCAGAGGAGAAACGCTGGAGTCCAGCAGACTTCATGAACCCACTGTGGCCTCCAGGACCCTGCAACAGCAGGCTGCTGCTGTCTTGGTAGTGCCCGTCCTCCATGCTGGGGAAGGCTCTGCTGTTCAGGGCAGAATGTTTATTTCCATGGCCGCACACACAGCGTGAGGCCTTTGGTTCCAGGAGGAGAGGAATGTTGTGGATGTCTCCGGTACTGGCACGACTCTGGCCAAACTGGAATGCTGCTGCCTCCCGCTGCAGAGATTCACCAAACACAGGGGAAAGAAGATCAGCCGGAGGCGGGGAAACAGAAGGGGCACGACTGAAGCCCAGGTTAGGATCGATGAAGGATGCAGGGAAGGATGGAGGAGGTGAGCTGCGTGAGCCCAGGAAACCGGCAAAGCTGACACTCTGGCGGAGCTGGCGGGGGTTCTGACCATTGGTCGCTGTGGGACCTGTCTGCCGGGGACTCTGGAATTTGGCAGATGGTAATGGACCACCGCTGAGTTTCTCCTCATGGATGAAGTGGCAGCGTGAACCATAGGGGCAATAGCCAAAGTTGTAGAAGGTTCTGCAGGGCTCTGTCTTGTACTTGGGGTGGCGGTACAGTCCACGTAGCTCTTCCTCGCCATGGGCAAACTGGCATTTGCTGCCATATTTGCAGCTGCCGGTTTCTTGGAAGCCACGGCATAGTTCAGTCTTGTAACGGTTGGAGGACAGCAGTGGAGGGACCTGGGCTTGGAGGCTGGATGAGGGAGGGAACCCCGGTGGAGGAGCCACGGTGGAGGCAGAGCCTGGGGGGAAAGAATCTGGATTCTTCATCTGTCCAAAGGAGGAGAGCAGGGTGCTGCTGGACTCGGTGAGGCTCATGGAGCGGTCAGGCCTGAAGGGGGGCTGTTTTGGTTTGGAGATAGGGACCTGACTCCAAATGTTGGATGACCAGAATGGGCTGCTGGTGTCGTCATTGTTAATGTGCTCGGAGCTCAAGCTATGACTTGAGAGGGCAGGTGGGGAGGGGGGACAGAAGAAGGAGGCTGACCGGTTCAGCCGACTCTGCCCTGGGAGATGAGAGTGTGTGGGGAGCAAGGCATCCTCTGGGGCCAGGTTGAGAAAGCTCTGAAATGGTAAAGATAGTGGTTATAGAGACAGACTTCAACCACACAACACACATATAAAACAAACGTTACAACAGATTTAGTCTGGTTTCAAGTTTGTCACTTTAGCAAATGACCCTCTGAGAGTTTCAATAAAAATAAGTAGTAAAGTTTTATCATTAGTACCACAGTATGAAACATCTATCTGCTGTTTATGTGCATGTATGTCACTTTGGCTTTACATTTTTCTCCTGTTTCTCATGCAAGTTCTAATCCTGGAAAGCATGGATTCAAGAAACACCTAACAGAGTTCTGACTGTTCCCCTGAACCTGTTATCTAAACGCTCAGTTACTAATACAACAGAAAAATAAGCAGAACAAACACATATACAAACACAAACTCTGAGATAAAGGAGCTTTAGGTCTAATGCACTGCAAATCTATGACACCTTTGTTTCCATAACAAAATCACACAGTGATAAACTTCAGCTCACCTTTGTGATGAGATTGTCAAGCATTTCGGACATGCTGTACCCTTCAGCCAAGAAAAAAAAAAGCAGACTCAGCTCTGATCCTGTGTTCGATACCTGCGTTGAACTCTCCCCCTCTAGTTGCTGGCTTTTATGCTCGTGTGAGAAACTCCTCCTTGCGCTAGGAGGAGTTTCCATTCGCTGTGTTCCCGGATGACACACCCATGGCCTCAAGTTTCAGTGAGCTCACAGATGGGCGGGGTATAAAGAAAGAAAAAAAAGAAGGAAGGAAAACTGTGTATTTTTAGTGAGCTGTGTGAAATGTTTAAGTTTTGTAGGCATGTGAAAGCAAAGCGGCTTATTGACACAGCCCTCACGCATGCTCTGCCATTGAGATCTATAGTGTGGCCTTGTCTTTCTTATGTTTATTCTCATTTTGTGCCCCTTCATTCCCATGAATGGTGAAAAGTTTTCTACAGGGTGTTGAATCAGTTCTGTGAAATTTCTCAGGATCTGAACCACACAGATGTGAAGTAGCTGTTTATTTATACCCGTACACTGGTCTTTTTCTTCCCATACTCAGACCTTAAACAGCACATTTTTGTAGTAAACATCACTACCCCTAAACAGTCATTTACATATACTTACAGGACATACATTTTTGTGACTAATAGTACATTTTCAGGAAGTGTTGTTAAACCTCTTGTCTGTGACTGTATAGTTTCAGATTGTTTTTTACCCATAGAGAAGAGGGAATGTGTTATGATGTTTACCAGAATCCATACAGCAGTATTTCCCATCACAGTTTATGTGACAAGTTAGGTCAGGTTACACAAAGATTAATAATCTACCACGGCCCTGACAGACTCCAACTATCAAAAGAGTTATTGATCAGCAGGGGGCAGAAACCTCGAGGCTAAAAGGAGACACACGTGTATTAAAAATAAACAGCAGGGTCAGGAAGTACTAACATGGACATTAGACTCTCTTTTGTACTTTTTTCCAGAATTTTCCCTATTTTACATTTGTGCTGAACTGTTATGACATACTCTGAAGTGTTTTATTTGTGGAAAGTGCAAAGAACTGTGTTAATAATTAATCAATCAATCTTTATTCCAGATTCAAAGGTCCATAAAAAGAGAAACATATAGATAACAATAAAACCAATAAAAACTATAAAATCAATAAAACAAGAAAAAACAGCCCCACACAAACAGTAAAATTGAGCCTTAATAGTATTCTTAACTTGTTTTATAGTTATAAAATTATAATAAATGATAGAAACACTGCCCTTGTCATGTACAGTGATATATGATAATAGAATTACTATAACGATACTTATGTTTAAAACCATGTTTAAAAGAAATATCATGAAAATGTATGAAGAATGTGAATTTTAATTTTTTTCCCCTGTGACTATTGTATTATTCTGTTTCTGTTTGTTCATTTTTTGTTGTTGTAGCTAAGTGGAAGGCATTGGTAGTTATTTTACATTATTATTCAGTGATATGAATAAGGGGTATAGGGAGAATAAGCTTTGGCTTCAGCTTATACCTTTTCGGACTTTTGTTTTTTGTGAGACAATTGTGTCATGAAAGTGTATGTTTTGTTTTTGAAAGAGGTCTGAAT
>JAPTGZ010000006.1:21263755-21274071 GCA_029814645.1 Fowleria isostigma
TGATTATAATGTTGAAATTTAATCTGAAAAAACTGATGAAACTACAGTGGCCCTGAAGTGCAGAACATGAATGCAAATGATAAAATGCAAATACAAAAGAGAAAACGCAAATGCAAAAAAGAAAGTGTCACAAAGAGAAAATCTGGGAAAAAATAAAATGCAAATACGATAGAGAAAACACAAATTTGAAAGAGAATGTGTAAATGCAAAAGACAAACCGTAAATACAAAACAGATAACACAACTGCAAAAGACAAAATGTAAATGCAAAAGACAAAAATGCAAATACGAAAGAGAAAGAGTCAGAAAGAGTCTCTTTCTGTCTTTGCCAGAAAATTAGGGAAAAAATACAGTGGCCCTGAAATGCAAAACACAATTACAAAAGAGAAAACGCAAACACGAAAGACAAAAAAGCAAATACAAAAGAGAAAACGCAATACGAAAGAGAAAGCACAAATGCAAAAGAGGAAATGCAAATACAAAAAAGAAAACACAAATGCAAAAGAAAAGGAGTCTGAAAGAGTCTTTTTTTGTCTGTTTGCCAGAAAATCGAGGAAAAAACTACAGTGGCCCTGAAGTGCAAAACATGAATACAAAAGAGAAAACACCAATACGAAAAAGAAAATACAAATACAAAACAGAAACCTAAACACAAAGAAATATAGTCTCTATCTGTTTGCCGGCAAATTAGGGAATGTCGTCCAATCAGCACTGAGTCATGTTATTCATTCGGTACCTACCTTTATCATTAGAGTTAATGTTGTGTTTTCTCTTTTGTACTTGCGTTTTCTCTTTTGCATTTGTGTTTTGCACTTCAGAGCCATTGTATAAAACAGCCCAGTCCACCACCAGAGATATAAATAAATCCATTTTATAATATTAATTCAGCTTTTCCATATATTAATTGCAGTTTTACTAATAAACTGCATGTGGCAACTGTGTTCATGCCATATATTTACATTTATCTCTGTCATGCTTCTTCACCACATTAATCTTGTATATTCATGTGTGTCCTCATTGTTTTTGCGATCTTTATTTAATCTTGTAATACTGCAGCTTCAGGCTATATAATAATTGTGTGTGTTTATTTAGGCCTGAGCTTGTTGTGCATGCAAAAGTTTGTGGGTTTTTCACACATGCATGCACGTGAATAATAGATTTTCGCATTCCCTCAGATGACACATGTACTTAATGAGCTGACACTGAATCTTGGCATTCTTCAGTGTTTCCTCATATCCACTTAATTTGAAAGAGTGCGTAAGAAATATTTAGGAACACTTTCGCACACATTCTCAGAGGTGACAAAAGTACTCAGGATTCAGAAAAACAGTGTTTCACAAAGATCAGATATGATAAAAATTTAGCAATAAACCAAAACACATACTTTCCACTTCATTCTTATGTTTAAAGTAAGGTAATGCAACCATGAGGGGCCACAAGCCAGTGTTGTCTTACGCCAGTCCCAAGTTCGGATAAACGCAGAGGGTTGTGTCAGGAAGTATCTGTATTGTATCTGATGTAAAACTTATGCCAACTTAATTATACGGATCACTCAAATGACTTCCATACCGGATCAGTCAAGACCCAGGTTAACAACGACCACCATCAGTGCTGTTAACCAACAGGGTGCAGGTGGAAATTGGACTACTGTTGGTCAAAGAAGGAGAGGTGGGAGGCGTGTCCGTAAGCAGAGAGAGAAGAGGAAAGGCAAGAGTCTAGGACTGAGAGTAGGGACTTTGAATGTTGGAACTATGACAGGAAAAGCTAGAGAGTTGGCTGACATGATGCAGAGGAGGAAGGTAGATATACTGTGTGTTCAGGAAACCAGGTGGAAAGGTAGCAAGGCTAGAAGCTTAGGAGCAGGGTTTAAGTTGTTTTATCTGTGTGTCGATAGGAAGAGGAATGGAGTAGGAGTCATCTTGAAGGAGGGGTTTGTCAGGAATGTTCTGGAAGAGGGTTGTCAGAGAGAGTGATGAGTCTCAAGTTAGAAATTGAAGGTGTGATTTTCAATGTAGTTAGTGCTTATGCCCCACAGGTAGGGTGTGAGTTAGAAGAGAAGAAGAAATTCTGGAGTGGGTTAGATGAAGTGATGCAGAGTATCCCCAGAGGTGAGAGAGTGGTCATTGGTGCAGACTTGAACGGACATGTTGGTGCAGACAACAGAGGTGACGAGGAAGTGACGGGAAGGTTTGGTATCCAGGAATTTACTCGAATTTCCGCAGAGCACCGCTTCTCTGTGCAAACAGCGCCCCCCTCTGTCTCAAGGGATTCTTCCTTGGAGGGCTTTGTGAGCAGAGAGCCAAAGGTTAAGAATGACAGCCAGTTGTAGTTTACACTTTATTTGCACTACTGACTATTTTTCACAATATTGTGCAGTGGAAGGTAATTCTTGCTGTGATGTTGACATTGTTATATTTTTCTTACATTGCTGCTTTTTTTGTTATTTTGCACTTGTGACTTTTTTCTGAAACAATTGTGGTAGGAGAAGAATTATTTTATTATTTTTATACTGTTACATTTTTTTCTAAGGTTGTAGTTAGCTAATTAAAAAGCATTTTTATTTCCTAAAATCTTTGTGCTGTGTTTTACCATAATCATAATCAACTAAGTCGAGGCAAAATCACAAAATTAGTCAATGATTATGACATTTCAAGTAAAAAGTTTCGGTATTGGTATCGGCAATACTAGCCCTGTATTTACATGGTATTGGATCGATAACAAAATTCCCAGTATTGCCCACCCCTACTGTAATAAATTTTGACGTGTACAATTTAAGTTACTTTGAGGAACACATGGGACTGTACAAATTTTTATATGTAAAGAACTTTGTGCTGCATTTTATTGTATGAAAAGTGTTATATAAATAAAGATTGATAAATTGATTGAAGACAAAAGCTACTAAATAAGGAGAATAGGTTATTTGGAGTAACCTCATACATCTTCGTGGACCAAATGTAAAATTGTAAGGTATAAATGAAGATCAGTGATTGTGATTCTTTAGGCCAACCATGAGGCATAGGAAGCCTTGTTGGGTTTCTACGCCTGATGAACCATCACAGTCTATCATCTGGTTCAGTAAGTTGGGTAGAAAGTCGAGTTCACACCCTTCAGTGTAACCTCTCCAATTATTGCTACACAGCTCTGATCCCATCCCTTTGAATCTTGCCCTGTGCCATTACACATTACAAATGTGATATTTTATTGTAAAGGTCAGGTATCACAACTACTTTTAATCATGATGTCCATTTTTCATGAAAGGTTACACAATAATCAGAACATAAAGGCACATATTGGACGTAGAATGTGGAATAACACATTATGACAACTACAGCAGTAAAACCTCTACTAATGCAATCATCTACTTTATTATACCTTTTCAAAAGAAAATAAACTAATTGAGCTTGCAAATTATTTCTAATCAACTGTACAGCTTTAGTGGATATGTGAATGTCGCTGTTAATTTCCGATTATTCTATTGAAATATTTCAATGATATATTATGAAAGAATAATCATTATAAGTACTACCTTTGTTGCAATCAAATCTTGGTGGTGATCAGGAGGATATACAGAACCGCACTTTATCATAGGTCAAAAAAAGTGATCAAACAACCTCACTGCGAGCTACATTGGCTGAAATTCTCTATGTCTGGGTAATAAACACTGCTTACAACACAACCTCAGCTTTGAGTTTGTAGCTCTGACACAAGATCTGGCTGGAAAATAAGCTGGTGATAAGGGTTTTTCTAAGCTGAGCTGGAACCTTTGAACTCTGGAAAAGCTCTGCATTGAAAACAACTAGAAATAGAAAGTCTGTAAAGAGGTGTCCCTTGTGGACACTGCTGCCTTGGTCTCCTGTGAGCCCTCTGACATCTGGGCTGCATCTGTGGAACATAGTGCCATCACTGCTGTTCCAAAATAAAAAAATCTACCAGAGATCAAAGCTGAGATACTGTCATCCCTGCTCGCTTAAAGGTCACATTGCCCATCAGTATATAATAGAATAAGATTCAGGGGGAGGGGTGAAGATCCTGACCAAGATAGTACAAAGAGAGTAATAGTGAAAGAAAAGAAGGAGGTGGGGGTGCAAAGAAGATTGGATGAGATAAGAGGAGAATGAAAAAGAAGAACAAGGTGTCTGACATGCAGTACAACACTGCAAAGATTATCTGTCATGGCCTAGAAACGGGGAAACAGGAAAATGGACCCAAATGTAGACTTGCAGAGACACAGACTTGCTGGGGTCAGTGAATTTATCAAAGGAAATGCAATGGTTTACACGACGCGAAGCACAAGTCCATGAGTCACTAACCAGTGTCTGGTTGGAGAGACTGGTCAATATACAACAGCAGTGATGAGGCGAGTCAGACGTGACAGTCAACCGTGGTCAACACAGAAACTGAAGCATTGGTGATCATCAGAAGGCATGGATGAACTTAACCCTTTATCGGGAAAGTGACTATTTTTGGTCATTTCCACATAAATTACAAGACAGTGACAGTTACAGTCAGGACAGTGAGTCAACAATCTCAGATCAAAGGTGGTCTACAGGATCTGCAAGGTCTACCTCTGTATGAACAGTGAATGTAACGGCTTTGTTAGGTACCATGAACTAATGGTACTAATGTAAGGAAGGACAGGGTTTCTGCAGGTATCAGCAAATCTAATTTAATAGTATTTAATGTCACTTTAAACAAATTTAATGCCCTGGGTTATATATATATATCTATATATATATATATATATAGATATATATATATATATACACTACCAGTCAAAAGTTTGGAAACACCTGGTTTTTCTTTGTGTGCAACACAATTTACATTGTAGATTCTCATTGAAGGCATCAAAATTATGAATTAACAAGTATGGAATTATGTCATTAAAAAAAATGTGACATAAGTCAAAACATGTTTAATATTTCAGATTCTTCAAAATATCCATCCATCCATATTCTTTGCTTTGATTATTGCTTTGCACATTCTTGGTATTCATTGGATGAGCTTCATGAGGTAGTCATCTGAAATGTTTTCCAACAGCTTGTAAGTCTCAGGACCAGTCAAACTATGAAAAAAGTGTGACTTATCATCCGGAAAATAGGGTAATTATTAATGTATTGTTATTGTTATTATTATTGTTATTGTTATTTTGACACATAAGGGTAAGGAACCAAATATGGTAACTTCATTGACCTTGATGTTCTTCATAATAAAAATGTAATGAAGTCTTGTTAGGTCCTCCAATATTATGCTAAGGCTGAAAATGTGAATTTCCGAGTATGTCTGTGGGTGCCCTATAAAGGGTTAAAACAAGACCAGACTGGTCAGGTGGTATGACGAGACCAGCTGCAGGAACAGGAGTGGACATATGTAACATCAGGAACAGAGACAGCAGAGGGTCAGGGTCACTGGACACCTGGGACTAAAGGATCAGAACCCTGTCAAAGATACATCCATCTTTGTGTAATCCATCCACAGCATGTTTAGAACCATCAAACGGGAACCCCTGGATTAGTCAGTCTCCTATAACTGGGTCCACATTGGCTAGTTTATAATGTCATGATCTGGAAGGCAGAAAAAAAAAAGGACCTAATCAGAGATGTGCTGGATTCAGTGAATTTACTGAAAAAAAGCTAAATATCTTATAAGCAGATGAGCAAGTAGTCCTGAAAAGCAAGTAATCCAAAAGTCTGCATTCACAAAATTAAAGTCCAATATTCGAGGAAATGATAAGGAACCATAAGGGGGAAAGTAAATTAGAACTCATAGCTAACAAAAACATTATAATCCAACCAGTGAGAGGAAGTTGCTGGTATATATGATGAGACTTAATGAGGGGATTGGGAGCAGGTGAATCTGGAGAAACAGGTGGAAGTGATTAGCTGACGAAAAAAACTGCTGGCATGAGGCAGCGGTTGGGGATCTGAAGATGGAACCATGACATTAACTGCACATTTTCTGTGTGTTAATGCTGGAGACACGGAACTACAGGTGAAATGTAGAATAGTGACATTTATTTTAATCTGAACAAACTTTCTTATCAAATACCAAACATGGTTACATACAGTAAACGCTTTTACTTCCATGTATGGCATTGCTCTCTGCTAGTCAGCTTTATAAATGCATTGTCTGTATATCATGCAACATTTGCTTTAAGAACAAAAATAATGTGTAGCATTTCACATATGGCGCTGAGTTGAGTTAAAAGACTGCAGGGCATTGAAATAAAAAGATGCACTTCACATACAGCTGCCTGGCCAAGCATATGGACACGTCAGCATTGGATACAATCATTACTTGTCAGCTGTGACACATGCAAATCTAAATGCCAGGTCAGGATGACATTGGCCTGTAATTTCCCTAGCTAACTGAGCTGAGCTCTCTCAGTTTCTTATCATTCATACTGGCAATATAACTGCATGCCTAATGGATTATAGGCTTATCCTTGTGAAAATGTAATATCTCTCCAAAGAAGAAAATACTTATACAGAAGTTTTTGCACTCAATACATAATATGCAAGATAAGGAGTGCCTCCTCAACAAACCAAAAAGAGGAAAGTTGAGCGACGTTTTCTCTGAACTTTTTATGAAGAGGCATACATTTAAGGTCTGATATGAAGAGATTGGATTATATCGTATCTTACACCTCAGCTGGTTTTATTGTGATTAATATGAATGGATGAACAGAGTTAAAGGTAGGGTTATCGATGTTTTCCTGGAGCATGTTTAACTATATTACTTAAAGTCACTTTCACACCCCGATTGCAACCAATTGATTAAATGCTGTAACACAAAAATGTAAAAAAAATTAGTCTCCTGTGGAATGGACAGGACTGAGAAAACACCATCAAATCAATTTAACCCATAAAGACTAGTGTTACCTTTTCAGTAGTTCCCAAATGATTTTTTTTCTCTAACTTTTCTTAAGAATATCACCATTTATTATATTATTATCTTCTGTCTTTGTGTTTCTTCAATAAAAATTAGGTATTTTTCTATATTTAATTCACTGATCATGTAGATTTTCATAAAAGCTCAGATTAAAGTTACTTTGTCATGATGTCAGAAACAGAGAGAAAGGAAAAACAAGTAACTTTTTCAACAATGTCTATCATTATCTGAATATTAACCCAGTGTGTCGATGCACTGTCATTGATCCAAATCCATGGGTTTTACTGATGAATCACTGTTGTAGAACATGAAGGTATTTCCACTTTGTTCACTACGCAGCCTCTGAACATTCAAATGAGTCATATCTAATGACCGTGAAGATATAACAATCTGTATTTTACACCAATTATTTACATGGATTGATAAGTTTAATGGATCAGATGTTATTAAACATTTTATATCGTAGATGATTTTGGTCACCAGTGTGTGTTTGGGTCTTTATGGGTTAACTGTCCCATCGAAATGATTGAATGGTGATATGTCTTTCAAATTCAACCCCCCTCCTCTGTACGTACCCCTCTCAATGCACGAATTGAGGCCTGGAACACATATACAGGAAATGATGCCAGAGTCAGAGTTTGGCTAGCTATATTAGCTATATTAGGATGTAATGTTTGCTAGCAAGCTGTTTTGTCACTAACATAAATCACTAGGGAATATAACGTTAGCCAGCTGAGTATGAATTGGGGCTGTTCCTCTGAGAAACATAATAGTGAAATGCACAAGTTACAGCGTTCAAAGCAAACTTTAGAGGGCTGCTAGCCTGACATCAGTCGTACTGCACTCAGCTGTTCTTACTAGCCTGAGATTACTTAGAACACGTATCAAAATAAATAAAAAGTCCAACTTCTAATCAAATATACTGAGGAACAGATGTGAATTCAGAGGTATACATAGATCTGTGGACTAGGGGGGAGGGCCAGTTGATGCTGTGCAGTGCTCATGGACCCTTGGGAACGATTCGGCGTTGCATGTTCTGGTACTCTGGAGGCATGGCTTCAGGGAAAGTCTGAAGAAAGGGGTTTGGACTTCTGAATTTAGTATTTTCAAAGTGTAGCTCGCTCAAACTGTTTTTCCAGGATCTCCTATCCTACCTTTAACCCTTTAACTACCCCACCAAGAAAAACAAAAACCTGATGAAAAAAAAATTGTTTGCATTTCTTAGTCCCTTGGGTGAATATATTTCTAATTTTTTTTTTCCATACTTACTAATATCAAGTCAGAAAGTGTTAAACATTACTTTTTAAGTTAATTCTTTCAGCATATTCATGCACTACCGTTGTGTTTTGTAAATGTTGTGTTCTGCAAATGTTATTCCACATGTTGTCACCCCTTAATGGTGTGGATGTCTTTAATATGAAATAATACGAAAGAAAATGATGTGCAACAATTTCATCATTTCTCTGCTCCTCTCCTTACCTTTGTTCTGTGTCCAGCATCTTCAATATGTTTCTCATAATTTCGAGTTAATGTTATAAAGAAATGAGCATCCTTTTTCTCACACAGAGGAGTATGTACAGTTTAATGGTTTTTCAGTTTGACAGTGTTAGCTTAGCTAACTTAGCTACATGGAATTGTAGCCTTTAGCTGTTAGCTATTTGAATGAGCCGTGAACTTTATTGATCTGAGAGTAACATAAGATGTGTCTCTCCTTTTGCAGTTTTACCCTTTCTATAATAACAATAGATGTACAGAGGTTTTGTTTTTATAACAAATAATATATTGTTTCACATTGGCTTAATCTTTCTACTCTTAACATAAAGCGACAAATCAACCATTTGGTTGAGCATGTGTTTAAAAAATGATTACATGTCTTTTTTTCAAAAGATATAATTATGTTCAGAAAGTTGTTGTATACTATTATATGCTCCAAAAGTTTTTATATCTTTCAAATTTTCACCAAAAACAGTAAAAATGTCCGTAGTGATTTTCATCTTTCTTGGCTCAGTTAAGTTCAGATGAGTTAGATCCTCCACTTATTGAAGTATAGTGACTCAAAATGTTCTAAACCATGTAGTCGAGCAAGCAGTTAAAAGATTAAACATTACATTTGGTAAAAAGTAGACTTCCCAAAACATTTAATATTGAGATTTCTTCATAGGGGCACACAGGGATAGTCCAGCTGAGCATTGCACACATCTGAGAAGAGGTTTATAAAACTTAACTAATGACTGAAAATGTAAAAGAGGTTGTTCAACTGCAGACACTGTCATGCCTATGATACAGAAACCTGCAATCTGCATGGGAGTCTCGCAGGGCCTGTGTTAACAAAAACCCTCCAGTGTGATGTTTGCTCCTAATTGGCTGGTCTGGCACTGTAAACTCAAAAAATAATAGACTTTTTTCACAGACTGGTTTTAATGTGAAAGACGTGACAAGTTGAGGAGTATTTAGAGACAATAAAAAAGAAGTGCTTTAGATACGTAGGAGTTTCTTGCTGTTGCTTCTAAGCCGTCAACTTCTCAAACTGTCACGATGCTTTTTCCTCCATTACTTTTCTGAGATGTTATTAACTCTATAGCACTTGAACTCTTATAAGTTATCAAATTTATCAGCTTTTTTAGCTTAAAAAAAGAGCTAACTTTATGTCATAGACATCAAGGAAATACTGATACTCAGTCATTTCCAATCCTGTGTTTATTTTAAGAGATTCTTATTCTTATCTGTCTGTGTACGTACTGTATCAAACAACTAACAGAACTACGAACAGAAGACGCAAAACAGGACAGGGTCAAAACAAAAAAGGAACTGGAAAAAGAGATTCTGCCTTTAGGAAAAACCAGAGGGAAAATCCAATCAAATATACGGCTAGTCTGGATAAGCTGAGCCTGGATTTGTTGGTGGATACATTATATTCTGTCATAATAATATTTTAACCTTTAATCGGGCAAGTGACTATATTTGGTAATTTCCTCACACATTACAAGACAGTTACAGTGAGGACAGTGAGGCAACAATCTGAGGTGAGCTGTGGTCTACAGGGTCTTTGCATGAACAGTGAGTGTACCTGCTTTGTTAGGTACCATGAAGTAATGGTACTAATGCTGTTCAAAGGGACCATGTGTATGTAGACAGTTGTCTGTATCAGCACTTATGTTGTTGAAACATTCTAAAAGTAATGTTCTTTTCACCTTACATGTGTTTTTCTTGCATTTTTTTTATAAATATATTTTAGATTTATTGTTATTTTTTAATTTTGATAAATTTCTCAGAGGTATTGAAGTCTTGTTAGATCCTCCAATAACACACTAAGATTGAAATTTTGAATTTCAGAGTATTTCTATGAGTGGCTTATAAAGGGTTAATCCAGAGGTCTTCAACTCTGCAGAGGGGCCATGGAATACTTCGTTGATTAGATTAGTTTTTAAT
>JAPTGZ010000006.1:22026353-22036730 GCA_029814645.1 Fowleria isostigma
AAATGTTCCATGGGTAGAACTAGTCACATAGACTGTATATGGGTTGATCCTAGCAGGCATCTAAGGGGGAAAGAGTTAAGTGCAAAGGCGTCTGTCAGTGTTTCTGGCCTTTAGTCGTTTTAATCAAAGGTGCAGTGGATTTTAGACATGAGCTGTAGTGGTCCTGTATGTCGTCCTCCTGTGTGCTGTACAGTATTATTTTCTTACAGAGCATTTTGTCCTTGTCTGTCACTTAAGGGTGGATGATACTGGAAACTGTGGTATTGATCTGATGTTATCTGATCTGATATTACCTTTAGTTATTTGATTATGATTATAATAAAACACAGGACAAAGATTTTAAGCAAATAAACATGTTTTTTCAAATTAACTAGCTACAATATAAAACAATTTAACAGTATAAAGATAATACAATAATTCCCCTTTTACTACACACAGTTGTTTAAGAAAAAGTTTCCCTGTCAGCTGCCATGAATAAGCTCCACACAGCGCTTCTCGCATGAACTCTGTGAGGAAATTTGAGTAATTTGCTTCACATATCGAAGAGAAACTGCAACAAAAGTATTAATCTGACTGTAATGTTTTTGGACATTACTAATTTGGAACATTCTATAGCAGGGGTCACCAATCCTGGTCCTCGAGGGTTACTATCTTGCATGTTTTAGATGTCTCCCTCTTCCAACACACCTGATTCAAATGATAAGCCTATCATCAAGCTCTGCAGAAGACTGATAACGCCCATCAGGTGTGTTGGAAGAGGGAAACATCTAAAACATGTAGAATAGTAGCCCTCGAGGACCAAGGTTGGTGACCCTTGAAGAGACCCTAGAAGGGACTTGAAGTTTGGAAATGTGTTGTTGTTAATTTGCAACAACTTTGTAATATGTCTACTAACTAAGACTCTGGGCCCATAGGGTGGGTGGGGGGTTTATTTGTACTTAATTATTTCTGGGGTCTTTTGTTTTCTTTGTTCTTATTTATACATTTTTAACATAAGATACAGGATAGGCACATTCATGTGACCGGTCTCTGTGTAAATCTGGTAAAATGGAATTACAACAAGCTGTGTGTACTATATATTGTTAAATAAATAAAAAGTTAATCACAAAAAAAAAAAAGTATCGATCTCATCATGCTAATATCGATTCAATACCAATACTCACCTTGGTATTGATACTATTGAGATTTAGATCGATACGACCACTGTCACTCAGTTGCCATGTATTATTTCCTGCAGAGCAAAACTGTGAGGTATGCATGGGCTGCATGGTGGGGGTTCTCCGTAAGTACCACAACGTACCTCCTACCTCCTACCTAGGAGTTTAGATAGCTCACAGTCTGATAGGTGCCCATGACACTTTTCACTTAACCCTTTAATGGCTACCATTATGACAGGCAACCTAGCTTTCTTGATGTCGTTTTTGCAATAAAAGTAGAAGCAAATGTATTTTTTTTCCAATTCTTTTACACGTTTTTTCAGGAAAAAAACTTTCAATATCTGTCCATTAAATAACATTATTATATCTAATAAATGCTTAAAATTGTGTTATAGTTAAAAATTTAAAAAAAACAGACTTGATTTTTTTTATCATATATACTATGAAAAACAAATGTAAATGTTCATAATAAGACTTGATGAGATTATAGAAATAGACTTTCAACTATTTTACATGTGCTCAAACCTTTTTGTTTGTCTAGAACATTCCGCATCCATGTTCCAGCTTCTTATTTTTAGTTTTTTTCTAGTCATTCATCAATGAACTAAACAAACTGAAAAAATATAGATAAAACTGTGAAAAAAATTAGCAAAACTTGACAAAAAACATAGCAAAACATGCTAGCAGAACAGTTCAAAACAAGACTATCACTATTATATACAATTATTTACAAGAACCTAGCACAAAAATGTGGCTAAAACTTTACTAAAACCTTGCTATAACGCTGTTAAAAATAACAAAATATCTTCCATCTCTCTCTCATCAACTGCACTGTGCTACTCTCTGCTTTGTCCACTTCCACCCTTTCTCCTCAGTCAATACAGACCTTTACCCTAATGTGTTACAGACAGATAGAAAGAACACAATCTCAGCCAAAAGATGACATTCAGATTTTCTCAATGGCACACACGGTTCAGGATTTATGGTCATTTGAATAACGGTCAATGCAAAAATGCATCACCAGAGATACATTGGTCCTAAAAGGGTTAAACGAGAAATATAGTCACAATTTAATCTCGTCATACAAGATCTCGTCACACCCCAAATAATGATATTTCATTGTAATATTCACAAAGTCCAAATCTTTATACTGTCAAGGTTTAAGAAAGTGACTGAATTGGACTAGAGGGATGTAAAGTGATCAATAATTGTGATCAGCAAAGGGAATTGCTGCTTGAGTGGACCATTTCAGGCTCTATTAACTTCACTGATGGAGTAAGAAGCTAAGATGAGGTATGTCAACAAACAAATCTCTGAACTCCAGCCATCCGTGCCTTTCTGTTGATCTGATCTTCCTTTAATCTGCCTTTGTGTCCTTCCATACAAATTGCAGAAATCCACTTGGAAGACCATCAAAACAAAATTAAATAACTGAAGTGATGAAGGCACAGGAAGAAAACTTAACATGAAGTGTTGTGTTCTTTTTCCTCGTTCTCTCTAAAACTGTTTTAGCTGTCTTTTATGTGTCATATCAAGACTTTTTTCCCAGTGGCAATTTTATTTTTATATCGTCACATTTCTCGACACCGCTGTCACTATGTCTGCCTCCTCACCCTTCAGTCAGTCATTTTTACACAGATAAAACACTGCCATGGATCTCAGTGGTCAGCTGTCTGTTAAGTGCATCACTTGTCAGATTTGTAAGTGCTTCAAAATGGAGCCTCATTTCTGAAAACCCAAATAATCAAAAAATCAAATTCCCTGGTTAGTGTGGGCTTTTGTTGTCGTAAGGCTTTGTCTCCCTCCAAGGCTGGAAATAACTAAAGAAAATAACCACTACGAGAGAAATTCCTATTGAAGACATATTTCACGTAGCATCTGTCATTTCAATTATGACTCTAATTACGATCTTTTGTTTTAACCATGTCACTATGAGTTAAATTTAGGTTTTGTCTCATGCGTTTTGTCTTTCCACAACATTAGAATGAAACATAATTAGGTTTTCTTTATCTCAAGTGTCATGATTTGATGCTAATGCTGCAACCCCAGTGTATTTCTGTAGCTCATTTATTCTTTTCAGTCTGTTGGGACGCACAATTCTCCTGGGATGAACTTCTGATCTACAGTGGTCTCTCTATGGGCTCAGTGCTTTGCCTTCTTAGTAGGTTTGCATGCAAATATGTTTGTAGAAATAGCTTCTTATTCCTACAAAGGTTTCAACCAGTAGTTCCCTATTATTAAGCGAAATGTTGAAATCAAAAAATATCCCTGCTGTCCATGTTTTGTATAGCAGACAATGACTATTTGTATGGCATATTTCCTGTAATTGTGTCTGAGTAGGTACAGAGACTGCAAGTGTGTAGAGGTGGATTATTAGAGCAGCCCTATTATGTGTTGGTTAAAGTGGTTACAGTGAATAGCTCCCTGTGTAAAACACAATGCACAATCTGCTCTTACTTGTGAATACCTCTTCAACATCAAGAAGAAAAAAAAACAAAACAGTATATTTCAAAGCGTGCTGTGCTTCGTGCATTGTGGTCACTCGCACTGTAGAAAATTGCTGAGTACAAATGGGAATATAACACCTCTTGCATGGGTACAGTGAAGTGGCAAAGTCCAATAATTCATCACCGTCGAGTGTCGTTATTTGTGATAGTCCATTGTTGCCTGAATTGATACACTCACCCCACTTGAATACATCTCCTGACCACGCAGTGTTCTACAGAGCAAATGATTATGGATGTGACTGGCTGCAGGTAAGAACTATTGAGCAGGTCAGAGGTTAAGTATTTCTCGATTGCTTTCTCATCCAGAAATGAGAGAGACTGAATGGGAAGAAAGGAAAAAAAAAAATAGTAAAAAGCATAAAATAAATCCACAAGGGAGATGTATGTGATTACTGTATAAATCATTTGATAATACTTTCTCAAACACACCCAATAAAGATGTTGGTGCGCAAGTGTCATTTCCCACAGCTAGACCTATCTTCACACTTTATTAGTGTTGTGCTGATGCTGGTGATAGGTCAGGCATTATTAAGTGTCGTTCTGAAATAGGGATGGCTCTTTAAATGAATCACAGATATTTTGGGTGGCGCTAAGCACAGGACACAGAGACACGAAAGATGCTACGACTAAAGATGAAAGATGCAAGTCTGGCCAGTAGGGCTGCAATTAAAATTGATTCTTAAAAATGTTGCCAATAAATTCATCATTCGATTTGTTGGTTCTTGATCATGTTAGGGTTAGGGTTAAGTATGTGCACACTGTGTATGGGACAGGGAAACACAGAGCAGCATGGATGAAGTTTCGGATGCCGTTGTCCTGTCAGTTCCATTTGGTCCAAATGTAGCGCGCCATTTATGGAACAAAATTTGAATATGATGAAAAAAAGTGGACAAAATCCCATTGCGCAGTACGCTTTGGGCAAATGGAGCTGCTGTGTCCACCGGGAACATAATGTAAACATTAGCTTATGATAGCCTTCATGCCATGCTTACTTTAGCCCGCTAGCTAGTTGGATACTTTTGTCATAAATCTCCAATTACCATCCACCAGATATGATGGGAAAAAAAATTGACAAAATCCCACAGCGCAGTATGTTTTGGGTAAACGGGGCCGCTATGTCCACCGGGAACAGAATCCAAACATTAGCTTATGATAGCCTTCATGTTATGATTACTTTAGCCCGCTAGCGAGTTGGACACTTTATTCGTAATTCTCCATTTATCATCCACCAGACTAATGTTACCTATTGTTGACTGAACTAACACATACAACACTAGTTTGATAGACTATAACCAGAGGTAGTTGAAGAATATAACTTGCTAGCCTCTAATCTTTATGAGTGACACACGCCACCTCTGACAAGTGGGAAGGGAAAAAACATGCACTGTGTGGAGTTCGCTACCTCTCATTCACTTGACTCTTTGCAAATTGAGACATTTGTGTTAATCTGATGAATTGATTAGTTATTAAAACAATCCACAGATTAATCAATTATTAATTCATCGTTAGTTGCAGCTCTACTGACCAGTTTCATTGTGGATGAAAACATAATGGCTAACCCATGGTTAATCATCTTATGTTCTGACAATGAATATCACCGTGAATCAATGGTTTCAGATCCCTGATATCATCAGGTGATCACCAGATGTTAACCTGATGTTTACAACAGTTATTCTTATGGTTCAGTGGAGAGAATTTCTGAGTTGTGATGGAAGACATTAGTGGCACATCTGATGAGTTTGGTAGTTTTTATATGTATTATTGATATATACTATTCTGAACAATATTGCACAAAATTGCATCCCATCGGCACATGCTGTTTGCACTGTTACTACACTGTCTCTGCACTGGACAGTAAATACTAAATCTTATTTTCTCTATACATACATAGTCTTGAGACACAAATTATTTAGTGTTGCTTATACTGCACATATTCTGAGTGTTTGATTTTTTTTTCAAGTTATCTATATTTCCTGTTATTACTTGTGTCTAGCCAAGATCTACCTCAAAGGAAAATTTTGTAATATGCACATAATGACAATAAAAAATCTTGAATAAAGAGGAAAGATAATGTACAAAGTTATGTGTGTTTGGTCTACTACAGACTCTAGAGCTTCTATAAATGAGCCTCACCTAACAGACTTGTCTCACAAAACAGTGGGGTCAGTATCATAATTTGCCAAGTTGTAAAATATTTTTGATTGTTATGGAACCAAGAGTTTTCACAAAATATTTTTTTTAATCAGGGAACAGAGCCCCTTCTTTTATAGGACCTGATCAGTCTCTGGTCTCCCTTTGAAGACCCCTACTTTATGATGAGGTTACACCTAAAGATTGGAATCTGACCTCTTTAGTCTACTCATCTTTAGTGATAGTGTTTTGCAAATCAGTATCAAGAAATAAATTGTGTTGGTGGAAAGCATGCGTAAGAAACCATGTGTGAAAACAAAATAATAAATACCTACAAAAGGAATTGCCACATTCAAGGTATGCCTTCGTCAGAACATTTTTAGTTTGTAGTTGCAGCTTGGAAGTTGTTGCCAATCCTGCACCGGCAATAGTTGCCTTTATTCTGACCAAGTACAACCTACTGCCCAAACTAGTGCAAGACCACAAAGATAACATTGCCAATATTAGTGAAGGTCACTTATTGTCTAACTATTCCTCAGGTACTTTCGGGAGATTCAATTGAGTACAACAGAAGTGCTGAAATTCTATAATGTTTATTCCACATGATAATTTTTTTCTTTATTTTCACCAATTTAACAAAACATTGACTAAACCTTTGACTTCATCTAATCTGATGACTGTGGCTGTGAGTCTCTGGGTGAACATCTGTGCCCAACGTGTTGACAAAGAAGCAGATTCATTTGTACAGCATCGATCTTAAGACAGGTACCGATCGCAGAACATTCACAATATGAACAAATACAGCAGAGCTTACTTCAGGACACCCAGCATTACACTGATGAGTTGTACTGGTAAAAGTCATGTTAGACTTGTTATCCATTAGATTATTACTTAATCTTACCGAGCATGTTCAGTACGTGTGTTAAAATATGGGCCAAAGCATGATATTTAGAGCATTTTCAGACTGGGTATCCAGATTTGTGCTGTACCTGGATATAATCACACCATTCCAGCAGATGTTTCCTTCACAAGCATGAACCACAGCCTGAGAAAAAGTGAGTGAAAAAGGGTCAAAACAGTAGGTAGTGGTGTGGAGGGAATTCTGTAGATGACATTCTATAGGAAGTGGCAAACCCTTGAGTCATCAACCAAGAAACTGTTCTGTTCATTTGTCTACAATGGCTGCAATACTTTTCAATCCGTTAGCCTGTTTGATGCAAAGAGAAGTACGACCTTCATTGTTCCTCATATACCAGCAAGCGGTTCGGTCGACAAGGCAAGCCCGTGCCATGCGTATCCGAGTCTGTTTCAGGAGACAACGGGAGCACTGTCTGTCAGGTACAGATTGCTTTCCCACTGCACTGTGTGCGGTGGTGGATGTGAAAATGTGTGCAAGAGGACAATGTGCATGTGGTTGTGAATGCTGTTTATGTGCTGAGGTACGGAGACGGTAACCGGGGCAAATAGTTGATGTTAGGCTGAAATAAGTCCAGTTAACTGGGGTGTATACTGCCTAGAATAAAGCCCCTCTTCAATCCAAACCCGGTACTTGTGTCCCTATCCTCTGACCAATGGGGAGATTTTGGAGAAGCATGTTCAGCTCTGGAGAAAAATTACTTTCTCCCCTGTATCCCCAACCACAGTTAGGAGGCAAAGCAGGAATGGTTAACATGTTGAAAGTTGGAGGAGTACCATCACGGCAGTCAACAACCAATGCTCAGACCGTGAGTAAAACAAGGAAGTCAAATCCAGGAAATGCTATGTACATTGACTAGCCAATCAGAGTCAAGCAAATTAGCATATGCTGAATATTTGTGAGAAGTGGCGCAATTCGAGCTGACTCTTCCAACAGACTTTCTATACCATGGTTTCCAATGGATTAGATGAAAACTTGGTAACCAAGGCAATTTTCCACAAAAAATGTGAGTCCATGGTAGGACTTGTTAGAATTATACGTGATTTCTAAGTTTTGTAATTTAATTGCATTGTGATTTCTGTTATTTACTGATTCATTATAAGTTATGTGACCCTTTGTCATTAGAAGGTTACAGGAATTCAGGAATAAAATGAAAAAACACAGGCGGTCATAGGTAGGTGAACTTACTTTTTAGGAGTATTGGATGTTTATTGTTTTATTAGTCAAAAGGAGATAAGCTAAAGAATCCTGGTAATAAGAACAGGGTGTGAGATTGACAACTACAGTGTGGAGGTAGGTGAAGGGATGGGCTGAATAGGTGTAGGAAGGGAACACCTTAAATGAGAGTATAAAGGGTTAGGGAAAAGTGAACTCAGGGCTTCTGGAGCAGAGAAGTCAGAGAAAGATGGGTTCTATGCTTTAAGGTTTCTGCTGATTCTTTGTAACCTTGGAAGACCACAGATCTGTGTAAGATTGATTAATGCTGAATGATTAATGCTCATTAAAGGATTGATTCATTGTTATTCTTAAATCTTGCTTCAAGTCTATTTTATGGTCAAAGTAATAACCAAATTAACAAGCACGAGGGATAGAGAGTTGGAGTCAGATTTATTAGGAAAATCCTCCACAGACTTCAGAAATTACCACAAAAGTAATGAAATACATGTGGCAGGGCACCTTTAATGTGAAAAATTTGGGATGCACTAGGATACCAGTTTTAGTCACATATATGTCCATTAAAAATTAATGCATTTTACTCTGATGCAAATGTGTTAAACAACCATATGTGTACTATTGAGCATTAACATGTATTTCATGGAGTGGAGGATATAATGACTAGTTGAATGTAAGTAGTGGAATGGTGCAAAAGTTTATGCAATCGGTTTGTATGCAGTGGATCGCATACAAACCATTAAGGTGTCGAAATGGTATATGTTTATACTTCTCATCCAACCACAATCAAATTCACTCTGTCCAGATATTTTTTTGTTGTTGTTTTTTTATTTCAACAATGACCAGCCAGAATAAAAACAAGCCAAAAGTAACAAGGCTATTTTTTTTTTTTTTTAATGTAAGGCATAGAAAGTACAGATAACTGCCTGAAAGTGTAAGAAGTAGAAGTAAAAAGTTGGCTGAAAAATAATTACTGTAGTAAAGTATTGAAAACAAAAATTTCTACTTAAGTAAGGAGAGCAAAGTATTTGTACTTCATTACTTGACACTTCTGCAAACTATTAGACTGTGGAGAAAGAGACTATGTCACCTTTAACTAGTGGTAAAGAGGAAGCCACTTGTAAAGAAACGTCAACTGGAGTTCACTACAGGCTTTTGGGAGACTTCAAGGTCAACTGGAAAAAGGTTGTTTGGTCTGATGAGACCAAAAAGGAGCTTTTCAGCTATCAGACTACAGAACAAACATCAGACATCACCACAAACACACCATCCCCACTGTGAAACATGGCAGTGGAGCATCAAGCTGTGGGGAAGTTTCTCAGCAGCAGGCCCTGGAAGACTTGTAAAGTGAACTCAGCAAAATACAGGGATATCCTGGTGGACAGTCGGATTCAGTCTGTAGGAGAACTACAACTTGGGAGATTTATTTTCCGGCAGACATCAGCCTGAAGGACACAGCAAAACCTCCTTAGAAATGGTTTCGAAACAACAAGGTGAATATTGTAGAGTGGCCAAGTCAAAGCCCAGACCTCAGTCCAGAAGAAAATGTGTGGTGTAAGAGCTCTAAACTCCAGAATTCAAGACCACTGGAAATAAAATCCACTTCTGATTTAAAAATGTTCATCTCCACAACTAAAACTTGGATAAAGAAAAAACAAATCTGTACTCATCTGTAAATAGGGTGTATTCTGTGCAAGTGAGTGAATGAATGAATGTTTTATACTATGTAACTGCACTGTGGTAATTATGGGTAATTTAACTGTTTCTTACAAAGAATAGTGTTTTTGTCTTCTTTTTTTTCTCTCTCTCTTTTTATTTATTTATTTATTTTTTTTCTATATTTTGTAATGTAATGCATTGTTATGTACTGTAGTGCAACCAGGGACAGGAGTTGGAAATTAGCACTAGCTATAAACTCTATATGCATCACATCAGCTGCAAAACCTGTAACTATGTTTTACCGCACTGTCAAACAATAAAATAAATAATGTTCGAAGTGATAATGTGTATGTTGACAAGTGTATGGATCAGCACTTATGCTGTTGTAATGTTCTAAAAGTGATGTTCCAATGTTCTAAAATACATGTTCCTTTCACATTACATGTGTTTTTTGTATACGCTACCAGTTAAAAGTTTGGAAACACCCGTTTTTTTTCATTATTTTCAAGACTATTTACATTGTAGATTCTCATTGAAGGCATCAAAACTATGAATGAGCCCATATGGAAAAAAGTGTTATAAGTCAAAACATGTTTAATATTTTAGATTCTTCAAAATAGCCACTATTTGTTTTGATTATTGTTTTACAAATTCTTGGCATTCTCTGGATGAGCTTCATGAGGTAGTCACCTGGAATATTTTCCAACAGTCTTGTAGGAGTTTCTAGTGATGCTGAGCACTTTGTTGGCCATCTGCGGCCCATGTCATTGAAATGAGAAGTTGTTTCCAAACTTTTGACTGGTAGTGTATGTTATATATATAGGTCTTGGATATA
>JAPTGZ010000006.1:22192612-22203721 GCA_029814645.1 Fowleria isostigma
GACTTTTTCCCCCAGAATTAGAACTTTTTTTTCCAGAATTATGACTTTTTTTACTCCAGAATTATGACTTTTTTTTTTTTTTACCCTAGAACTATGACTTTTTTTTTCTCTCAGCATAAGAAATATATCTTGGACCTTAATTTTAATTAATTTTAATTCCCAGGGGCACTGATCCTCTTCCGTACTCCATCAACCATCTGTGCTGTGATGTTGTGGATAGGTGAGATGACAGGACGTAGGCTGAATGGATGAGTGTTCATTCAGTCAGTGTGTTGATGTGTTTATAACCTTTACCAGTTAATAAACTATAAAATTGGATGTGTCATTAGATTCAGTATTTTGTAGCTTATTGAAGAGTTTAGGAGGCATGTAGACGTTAACTTCATTTTAATGACTGTTGAAGAAGTCCTTGGAGTCGAAGGTTTTATCAGATGTGCAAAGTAATTGGTTTTAATCTGAACGGCGAGGGCGGCTTCACTTCATATTGTTCGTAATCACAGAGAAGGGACTTTTAAAACTGCTAATTTAACGGCGGTTTTAATGTAACGCTGGAGTTTGGATGCACGCTAGGACTTCACTAACAGATATCCACGCTGTAAAAAAGGATATGGTGAAAATACTTAACACGTGTTTTGTTTCTTCACAGGGTATTATGTAGTTCTGCACAACGTTGGCACAGGCTTAGCTCTTTCCGGACCTTCTCTCAGGCCGCTCTTAAAGGCTGTGATGTTTTGTGTACATGTTGATCAATTAAGGGAAGTCTTCAGTTCAGTTTTATGTTTTCGCTTAAACTGATTATGTAGGTAGTAGAGATGGATTGTGAGAGGAATTTACTGAAAAGTGAATAGTATTTTGACTAGCTTACTAGTGACAATGAGCTGCATTCCACTGCCTATCACCGTCTGTAGATTGATGTGGATTGAAAATGATATTTATTCTTAAAGAGATTTTATCAGTTGAGTAACGGGTCTTCCCAAGTCTGGTCAAGGAATGTTTTTTTTGTAATAACCTTGATGCCTGTATTGATGTATCCGTTGATGCTTCTTTTAGAAACTCACAATTTCGAAATAAAGTTAATTCAATAACTTTTGTTTTCATTGTTTTTTGAAAATGGGTTATTTATTCACAGTTTGGGCCAAAAAAAATGCAACACAAACCTCAACCAGAAGAATAACATTTATGAATTTATTCAGTGACTGTATGAGACATTCCTTCCCAACTCTGTTTATAGAAGTACCTGGTGATTCATAAGTACCTATAACATTCCCAAACAATTTTTTTTCCATGTTTTGAGTTGGACAAACAAAATAGGTGTTTGTTTCTTTTTATAACGCTCATTCTTTCAAGGAGTGATGTCTGTACAATCATGCTGCTTTTGTTCCCTCTAGTGGTCAGAGTTGGAATCACACTTTCAGCATTATAGAGGTCCTTAAACCACTATATCTTTAATAAGCTGATTTCTTATGTGAATATAGTGGAAAGACTGAAATAATTACACACCTTCAGAGTATTCCAAAGGGTATTATGGTCTTTTATCATTTTCATTGTCCAGACGATCCCATATCATTTCAACCATATTCATATTTTGATCCTGAAATGCATGACCACACATTTTTCAGTTATTGTAGTAATATATATTGCTCAAAAAATAAAGGGAACACTTAAACAACATACCTTAGATCTCAATTAATGAAATATTACAGTTTAAAAATCGTTATTCAATATATAGTAAGAGTGCATTGAGAACAAAACAACATAAAAATTATCAGTATATATTAAATAACGATTTTCAACCGCAATATTTGTTTTGACCGTGGAAGTTTTAGCAATTTACAAGATATTGTTAATAAATTTCAGTCAGACACCAAACTGATTATTTGGGTCTCGAGTTGCCCTGCAAGAAATTGTGTGTTGTACCATTTTCTGGCAGCACATGAACGCACCATACTTCCGGTTGTGTGACGTATGACTTTTCACTGTTCGATTTGAAAATTATTTATTTTTTTACATCAACATAATTTATACATTTTTGATGTTTTTTTAATCAATAAATACTTGACTGATTCACTGCCCGCCAGGTTGAATTAATAGTAATTTATTTTGGTCAAATGTTGTGACGTAAAGGGTCAGAGGTCGTAAGCATACGCCCACAGTTTTCCGCATGGAGACGGAAACATGGATGCTCTTTTTAAACCTCAATGCTTTAAACGCTGATTATATTTGTTGTAAAGTCAACTCCTCTTGAGAGAGGGTTTTGTGATATATACGTTTGATTTTAATGACAGTGAAAGAAGACTAATATTTTTTTTTACGGAACTTGAACTTTTGTTTAGTTAGCTTGTTTGCTAGCTGACCGACCGCAGTGCTGGCTAAAAATGAAGACTTCTAACGGTAATACCAGTGTCATGGACATGTTTCAGAAAGGAAAAGTCGTGACAGTATGTGCCCCGATGGTTAGATATTCAAAGTAAGTTGCTTGTTGTCATCTCCATCTCTTGGTATATGATGTAATTTTTTTTTTTTTGTTGTTGTTGTTGAACTGATTCGACTGCTAACTGGACACCACGTACATCCATGTGTTGCCAGCTTTTGTTGACATGGGTTTCCTTATATTTCTTTCCAGGCTGGCTTTCAGATCTTTGGTGAGGAAGTACAACTGTGATATATGTTTTACTCCAATGATAGTGGCTGCTGACTTCATGCGATCGGTTAAAGCCAGAGACAGTGAATTCACAACCAGTGAACGTGAGTAGTACACAAACCTCATCTGCAAGATCAGTTCCATGATCTGAATCCATTGCAAAATATCTGCACATTTTTAGAAATTTGGTAATTTTTGTAACCACTATTTGTGTTTAAAACGTACAAAGTGATCAGTCTGACTTTCAGCATCTGTTGTATTTATTTATTTAGTAGCAGGATAAGTGTGTATTGGCATTAGTTACAAGAACTAGGGTTGTATACTTGTGGTGAATTGTTATATAAACTTATGTATTATGTATATTGTATACACATAATGTCTACAACCCGTGTCTCTATGTATTTTATGCATGCATATATCTATGCATACTTGCTCAAGTAAACCTCTGTAAGTATAATGTGTTTATAGCAAACTCTCCATGTGTATCTGTGTACACATTATGAGATATATATGAACCGTATCAAATATTTTAGATGTATATTCACTTCGTATTACACCTAGAGTGCATAAGCTCAAAATAAACTAATAAATTAAATTGATCAAGATGCCTACACCAGGTTTAGCAGAGGAGCTGTTTTCCATCTGTTGTCCTGCACAAAAAAAACAACATAATGAAACATCTCCTGGATTGCAAAGTTCTCATAGACAGGAAGAAACCATTACAGTGTATACATAAACATAGTCAGGCTGAACAGTTACAGCCAAATTCATAAAAAGGACCATACACTCCAAAGATGCAATAACATTTTTCTAGGATAAGAATAAAATGCAATAAAATAAGAGGAGAGACAGGAAAAATAATAATAATCCTGCAACAGAAAATCAGGCATGGAAAGAAGTGCAAGAGTAAGAACTACTGAGCTACAAAAAATCTGTAAAATTAACTAACACAATATACAATTCATGTGTACAGAGATAAATACAGTATTTGATTTGTGTTACTGGACAGAGATCTCTACCATAAGCAACAAAATACATGTTCGTGTTGGCAGTGTTGGCCACGTAACAGCCTTTTTTTGTTGTTGTTGTTGCATTACGAAAACATTTATAACACTTGTTCTTTTTCCTCATTAGGTGACAGGCCTCTGATTGTGCAGTTTGCTGCCCACGATGCCCAGACTCTTGGCGATGCAGCCTGTGTCGTAGCACCATTCTCAGATGGAGTTGATCTCAACTGTGGCTGTCCCCAAAGGTGCAGTTTCTGACAGTAGGCCCAGATCAATTTTGGCCTCCAGTCACTTCCTACTCTCTTGATTTACATTTAAAATTTGCAGTCAAATGACAAGTGTAAATAAAAATGATTTAGAGCAATGTTTTTCTACCATTAGGTGTTGTGATGATGTTTTAGAAGACTTTTTGTACTTTTCTTACTTAGAGCAGCTAAGTAAGATTGCTTTAGAACAAGGAGAAATGTGAAGCCTGGTCTGTTTTGAAATCATGAGCTGTTTTGATGATGCTGTTCTTACATGATCTTGGTTATTTTTTTTATTTTATAGATGGGCCATGTCAGCTGGATATGGTGCATGCCTTATTAACAAACCGGAATTAGTCAAAGAAATGGTCAGAACTGTCAGGAGCCAGGTGGACAACCCAAACTACACAGCGTCCATCAAAATAAGGTACAGTGTGTTAGAGCAGAATGTAACTGAGAGTAGAAAGCTGTGCCCAGACTTTGCTTCCTCTTTAGTTTTTCAGAAAGTTTCAAACTGTGATCTTATGATGATGATGTCTCTTTAGGTCCCCCTAGAGCTTCAGTAAAAGACGTGTATTTTCCTTTATCATAGAATTCACAAGGATCTCAGGCAGACAGTGGATTTGTGCCAGAAAGCGGAATCAGCAGGGGTGTCATGGATCACAGTCCACGGACGTACGTCAGACGAACGTCACCAGCCAGTCCACTATGACGCTATAAAAACAATCAAAGACAGTGTAGCCGTCCCTGTCATTGCTAATGGAGATATAAAGTACCTCCGTGATGTGGATTCCACTCATCAGCTTACTGGTGTTGATGGTATGTTTGCGTGTAACAAATCAATACTCGAATAAATACACTCATGAATTTACAGTAGTTGTCATAATTGATGTATTTATGTCTTTTTGATTGATTTGCTGTTAAGGTGTGATGGCTGCGCGGGGATTGCTCGCTAATCCTGCCATGTTCGCCGGCTATGAGGATACACCGTTGGAGTGTATATGGGACTGGGTGGATATCGCTATAGAACATGGCACTCCCTTCACCTGCTTCCACCATCACCTTATCTACATGCTGGAGAGGGTTAGCTCCCAGCCTGAGAGAAAAGTCTTCAACTCCCTGTCCAGTACCTCAGCTGTAATAGACTACCTCCAAAACACATACGGGACAGTGCAAGATACGGCAACATGAGCATAGTGGAATGTGGATTTTATTTGATGCGTTTCTTTTTATTGTATTTTTGTGCCAAATAAAAATATAGATTATATCACTGGTATGAGTCTTCTTTAAAAAGTAAGGTGCAGCTGTATATTCTGACTTTTGCTTTCTTTCTGTGTGAATGTAAATGTCTCTATCTTGAGCCTGGACTGAAATATAATTAAAATCATATGATATCTGAGTATAATATCCATATAGCAAAACTTTATATTTTTGTGATAAACAGTATATCATCAGATGTAACCTGTATAGTCTATTCAGACAAAATACTATAATATAAAATAAGTATCATAGTGACCTACAAATCACCTATACATGGTTCATTCCAAATAAAGGGGAAAAATAAAATATCCTGTTAAATAGCACAAAAAAATCATTCCCATTAAGATCATGGCTCATCAGGGGTTTTTTTTTATTTTCTTTTCGCCTATGTACCAGCTAATAGCAAGAAAAGACGCGAAATGGCACTTAAACCCCAAATCATGACCATATATGATGATATTACAGATAATGTGTATATGTGGAATTACCCATCTCAAAACCGGAATAAAGCTTCTTGACCTTCAAAATAAACGTTATATGTGAATGGATGCTCGGGAGTGAACGCACAGTTGTGTTAACAAGCAGCAGAATTATATAATGTATTTATTTGGTTATTGAATAACTAATTTACATCCGTATTAGTGTAATTTAATCGCTGTGTCCAGTGACGACATTTCAATAATCCTAGACTAGATCTTAAAATTGCTTTTAATCTGAAGAACCAACCGGAAGCGATTGTTACGCGCCGAGCTGAAGAAGCCGGAAGCGTGTGAAAAGTAGTCAACACTGTCCAGGTGATTTTATTTTAAGTTCTCATCTTGTGCTGGCCGTGAATTGGGCGGTTTATCGGTAAGTTGTCAGTCTTCAAATCCGAATTGTCATGTGAGCTTAAGTATCAGTTTTAAGCGCTTTTGAAATTCGTTGTTTTTGGCTGGCTTTGTAGTTCAGGAAGTCAGGAAGATTTAACGCAGCATGTAGTTTTAGCACTCGTTTACCGAATGGATATAGGACTTTAAACAATAAAAAAGGGGATAAATTATGAACATTTGGTTATGTTACACGTTAAAACCATTATTTCATGCTGTATAACCTAATAAGTATGTCTCTGTTCGTTTGTGTTATGGTATGTAAGCTGCAAAAGGAATAGAGTGACTAAGAGGCTTAAATATTTCATCTCAACAGAAGGGGTTTTGTTGTCGAAAGGAAAAGAAAAGTTCTGAGAATTAGCCTCCGTTTGTGCTTTACCAGCTAGCTCTCTGTTCAGGACTATTTTTGGATTTGGCTGGAAGTTGCACTAACATACACCATACATGTTTCTGAAAGGCCCAAGACTGAAGATGACGCTGCAATGGACCGCTGTGGCCCTGTTCCTGTATGTGGAGATTGGGGTTCTGGTTATCCTGTGTTTGCCATTCATCTCAGCCAGAGGGTGAGTTAGTTTTAAGCATGGTCTTACAGGCACTACAACAAAAAAATATAACACCCAACACACCATCAAATGTGACAATCCTGAACTGTCACTGTGTATGTGTGCTTAAATTTTTTACTTCATGTGACTGTAGGTGGCAGAGGGTTTTTAAGCTGAGGATCTGGGGCTTCATGTCAAGGTTTTGGAACAAAGTCTTTCTTACTATGATCATCATACTCATCGTTCTCTTCCTAGGTGAGTTTTACATTGGTTTCACAACGCTGCAGTTAATTAGTCCATATCAGTGGTTATCTGTCTTTTTCGTTGGAGGATTAACATTGTACCAGTGGTGCAATTATAACTTTTATTCCTTGAATAATTTGTAGTGCAAAATAAAAACATATTTTTGCTTGAATAATACAAATAAACTCAACCAGACTACTCCATGAGTCAGTATTTCTACAAATAAAAATAGGAAATGTGTAATTATCTTACAACTTTGACTAAAAAAAATTACTTTTTTTAGAATGGCAAACAATGTTTGGTAACAAAGATGAACATTTGACCAATATCAGTGGTTCAATGAGCCTATTCACATTACATATCTCAGAACATTAAAGTGCAAACTGTGCAAAAACAGAAACATTGCACATTTCTTTTTCAAGTCTAATCCCTGTCCATTCTCCAAACCTAAAGTTTACTTTAATTACAGGTCACCATGGCAACAGATTTGTTAGTTGTACATCTCTAAAATGAGTCCAGGGTGCACCAGCGCTAAAATTTAAGTTCCACCTGCTACATGCTTGTTTTTTTTTGTTTGTTTTTTTTCCTCCCATTGAGAAACACTGGTCTATACTGATTGTTTCAGTCTCATTCGAGGTTTGGTGTGTAACTTATTGTGTCCACTTGTGTTACATGCAGAACCTGCCCATGTAAACACAGATAAATCGCCAGTGATTTTGTAACAGCAGCCATTTTTGTGAACCATTGTCTTGCATAATTAGTTTGATGCCCAAAATGTGCTTGTGAGAGAATAAAAGACATAAAAAAAAATAGTAGCGGGCAATTTCCATGTCCTTTTTTATTGTGTTTTATACTGATTTTTAAATAAAAATTAACATGATTAAAAAGTGTTGTTTTATCTAAAAAAAATAATTTCTCTTTTTGAAATAGACCCAAAGTGCTTCCAAACTTGCTTCATAACATTAGTCTACATCTGGTTTGAATTTTTAACCTTTTTTTCCTGTTTTTAGGCACCAGTTTCATGGAATTACCCAAATAAAACATAATACAAGCAAAAGAAAATCATGAAATATTGCATCATTATTAAATCTATTTTAGCATAATTATAAGTACATATAACTTGACAGCAGAATTAAAAAAGCTAGTAATCAACAGTGCATTGCAGATAAAGCTAATAGGCCTAATAACCCATACAGACCAGCCCTTCTTTTGTGTCAGTTCCCAAATGAAATTTTCTCTATATTTAACCTTTTTTAACCATAAAGACACAAACATCCACCATCTACCAAAATCATCTACTGATATTGTTTAATCCCTATTGATCTACTAATACATGTAAAAAAAAATTGGTGTAAATTACAGTTATTCATCTTTTTATGGTCATCAGATACAATCCATTTAGATGTTCAGCGGATCTGTTGTTACCATGGAAACGCCATCATCTTCTACAACATTGATTCACCGGTAAAACCCATGGAGTTGGATCAGTGACAGTGGATGGACACACTGGGGTTATGTTCAGTTAATGATAGATTTGACTGAGAAGTCGCGTTTTCTTCAGTTTTCTCAGTTTTTGATAAACTAATTCTCAATTTTACTCTAAATTTTTATGAACATCTACATGATTAGTAAATTAAATGCTGGAAAATACTTGATTTTGCACTGGGGAGAAAAAAAAAGCACAAAATACAGAAGATAATATTACAATAAACGGCGATCAACCTTTTAAGAATGGTTACATTTTGAGAAAAATTGATTTGGGAAGTGCCACAAATGTCACCCTTTGTCCTTATGGGTTAAAATACTAAAGTCAGACTAAATAGATAGGATTTTAGTTTTTATTTACAAATATAATTTTCTGATCCTACCAAATCTTCTTAAAGGCTGTTCCGGTAAATAGTTTGCTAAGCTTTGTGGAACCATGAAAGAAAATAACCCAAGGATTTGAGGAACCTGATTTTCAGTAGACCAAATGTGTTTCAATAAAGTTTCACAGCCCCTTATAAACTAATAACTGATTAAAATTAATGCAAAAACTACCAGGTATCCAATGTCAAGATTTTAAGGAGGCAGTACACAGAACAAATGTGTGTTTTATATATTCTGTCATGTTCCTTTTACTTTAGATGCAGTGCGTGAGGTGAGGAAGTATTCAAACAGAGACATGGGAGCAGATTCCAAACTGCAGCCGAACATGTTTGATCACCTGCACATGAAGCTTTTCCGCGCTCAGAGGAACCTCTACATATCAGGATTTGCTGTCTTTCTCTGGCTGTGAGTCTCACACAGAAGGCCACCGACTCATTATTACCTCTGCCAAGGAGGTTATGTTTTTGTCAGCGTTTGTCTGTTTGTCTGTCTGTCTGTTAGCAACTTTACACAAAAACTACTGGACGGATTTGGATGAAATTTTCAGGAAATTATGGAAATGACACAAGGAACAATCGATTAGATTTTGGGAGTAATTACACATTTTACTCACGTCCAAATGCGCTAATTTAATTTAAAAGCTGCGAGTCACATCTCTCCTCTTCTCCATGCAGGTGTGGGCGGGGCTACCTGCGCTTCACTGAGCTGTGTGTGGAAGGGGGAGGGGCCAGGTACCAGGGCAGTGCAGTCCGTGCAGTCTGCCTGTTAGCAATGTTACGCAAAAACTACTGGACATATCTTGAGGAAATTTTCAGGACATAATGGAAATGATACAAGGAACAAGGAATAGATTTTGGGAGTGATCTGGATCACTGCCTGAATCCAGGATTTTTTAAAAAGGATTCTTTAACATTGGGACATAGGATCATTTTCGGCATTTGTGCATATAACTCCACAAAATAAATAAATAAATTAAAAAAAAATAGTCTGGGCACTGATACAAATAAATGTAGGATCATTACTTTGGTGTGAGACACAATATGGGAGGAACTATTATGCTTGGCGGAGGTCTGCACTCTCCTAGTGCTTTTCTAGTTATTTTACTGTTCCAACCCACTTGACATCAAATTGGTCTGAAAGTGACCCCTGAACTAAAATGAGTTTGACACCCCTGCTTTAGAGTTATGATAGAGGGTAAAATTGTTTTCAATTGATTGTAAAATTCTGGTGGGACAAAGTAAATCTCCACAGTCTGGGGGTGGGAGTACAGAAGTTTTAACTCTCACTCCCTTACAGGCTACTGGGGTTGTATTTTAACAGTGAATTGCTGTATATATTTGTGTATTATGTATAGTGTGTACACATAATGCTTACAACTAATGTCTTTATATATATCTCTAGTTGTATATTTCTCTATGCATACTGTTTACGTAAAATTCTCCAGGTATATAGCATTTACAACAAATTATCTGTGTACATATAATAAAATTATATATTAAATATTGCACATGGAGTACGCAAGCTCAAAATTAATAAATAAATTAATGGAGACAGTGCAGCGCTATGTACAGGAGATTGTGGACTGGTGTTAATTTATTATTGTGGATTCAAACAACATATAAAAGGACATCATTTACTGATGTATAATAGACCAAGGCAAGTCATAGTTTAATCAAAAAAATAATGAATATATTTATCAACAGTGGTAACAACCATTAGTTGTATTCCTAGATGCAGCATATTCCATGACCAGTGTAGATGGGCAGGAAATGTACCCTCAAAACTTCAAATCTTTTTAATCTTTTATCTTTTCTAATCAATATTTTTGTGTTTTATGTGCAGGACATGAGTAAGCATGCCCATATCATTCCTGTCTTTTCCCATTTTGGTGGAATATTAAAGTTGTGCTAATGCCCCCAATGTTACCATTACATCCTGTCTTTGGGTCAATGGCATACAAGGGTTTTCAACATGCCAATTTTAAAATACCAGAAATAAGAATTTTTGCAACTGTTCAAAAATTACAATACAAAAATTAACATTGCCCCTTTTTAAATTAAGCAATTTTAGTGTTTTTTCATATAGATGAATTGCCTGTGGCTTTAAAAAATGTCATGTGGTGCAACCATTATTTATCTCAAAATTAATACATTTTCTTAACATACTTAATTGTTTTTTGTTTTTTTTGGTTTTTTTTACAAATTGTTGGTAATATCAAGTGCTTCCCACAAAAGGTCTGAAATTTGTAATAAAAATACATATTTGAGGAAATAACTTCAGTTTCTTGTTTTTTTGAGGTCATACCACATGATATCCAAATGTGACAACTCCATTACAGCAGTTAAAAAAATTATTTTTCTTTTTTTAATTGAGAGAGTCACAAACCTTCTTTCAGCTTCCATAGCTCTATGACAAAATGGTGGATGATGCAACTTC
>JAPTGZ010000006.1:22588889-22599270 GCA_029814645.1 Fowleria isostigma
CTATCTATCTATCTATCTATCTATCTATCTATCTATCTATCTATCTATCTATCTATCTATCTATCTATCTATCCGTCCGTCCGTCCATCCGCCCGCCCCTGCAAAACCAACAAACCTAAAGGTGGCCGAAGACTTTTGCATGGTCCTGTTTGTATATAAATAGTCTTTCAGAGCCTCATTACATTATTGTTAAAAGAGCACAAAATTTTTAAAAAAGTATTTAAAATGACACATACATTTCAGCTTTTACCCTCTTATAATGACTCCAATACTGATACCGGTTAGTATCAGTAAATATTGGCCTGTACCGATGTTTGATGCTTTGAGTTGGCATCAAAATACCTTTTTATCTAAAAAGTACTCGAGCAGTCACATCAGGTTTTTAGCTTTCAGTTAATATTCATGACATTGTCCTTCAGCTTTGTGGGTGCTCATGTGTAGTATTGTATAGAGTTGCTGTGATATTGTACCCCTCTTGTTCTAAAACTTAGGTCTCAGCAACTTTCAGAGCAGGAAAGTGCAGCTGGGCAGTTGGCAGCAAAACTTTGAAGCCTTATGTTCGTCTTCAGTGGCATCTCTTACAGACAATGATCAATAGCGAATACTGCACCCAGTTTTAAACCTTTCATGTCAACGGGGACACCGGAGTTTGAATATTGCCAAAAGTGTTCGCTCACCTGCCTTGACTTGCATATGAACTTAAGTGACATCCCAGTCTTAATCCATAGGTTTAATAAGACATCAGTCCACCCTTTGAAGAATAAAAACTCCAGCTCTTCTGGGATGGCTTTCCACAAGGTTTAGGAGTGTGTTTCTAGGAATTTTGAACCGTTCTTCCAGAAGCACATTTGTGAGATCACACACTGATGTTGGACCAGAAGGCCTGGTTCTCAGTCTCCATTCTAATTCATTAAAGGTGTTCTATGTGGTTGACGTCAGGACTCTGTGCAGGATGGAGTTGTCCGAAATCTCTTGCTTCAGTCTACCAAGAGATTTTGGACAATTCAATGCTCCTAACGTTGTGGGAAAAGTTTGGGGATGGCCCCTTCCTGTTCCAACATGACAGTACACCAGTGCACTAAGGTCCACAAAGACATGGATGAGATGGTTTGGTGTGGTCGTGTGGATGAACTGGACTGGCCTGTACAGAGTCCTGACCTCAACGCTGCTATACCTGCAAAGGGTGGACCGACGACATATTAAACCTATGAATTAAGAATGGAATGTCACTTAAGTTCATATCCTAGTCAAGGCAGGTGAGCGAATACTTTTGGCAATATAGTGTATTTTGTGCAGGAAGTAATTCTGCAGTTTTAGATCATGATTCCACTTGATCTGCAACATTAGCTCCCGTGGTTTCACAAATATTTCTTATTTCTCCTTTTTTATGAGTATATGTAAGATTAAATAGGTTTAAAAGGGCTGTAAATTGCCCGAGAAGTGACTTTTGGCATTAAATCATCTCAAAAATACCAAAATCAACAACAAACCTCAAAGCTAATTAGGAAGATAAGTACTGTATGTAGTGCTTGAATGAGAAAATGCTGCATTACGTTAGTATTATACAAGTGGGTGTGACAACGAGTAAGCACTGCCCACAGGGAAAAACACCACTGTTCCCACGGCGCCAGGACCCCATAGGAGGCAGGTCAAAACAAAGTGTCTGGTTCGCAAAGTTACAGCGATAACAACACTGTATGTACAAAGGAGGGAGTTTGTGCACCGTATAAAGGTTTTTAATGAGTGCAACTTCTGTGTCTCTGTTCAAGGTGTGTTTGTGGGTGAGGTCATGGCATCTCCTCTGGGTGGGTGGAGGTTGCTGAGGGGACAGTCCGCAGTCTTGGCGTGGAGCAGCGTGTTGAGGATCAAGTTCTCCTCAGTCAGGAAGAAACATTTTGCTGACTGCAGCATCCTCGACTAGCCTTTATCTGAGTGTTAACCAGCTCATGTGAATCAGAGCTTAAGGATGTGGATTACTCTGACACTCTGAACGGTAAAGCTTTTGGAATAAAACAAAAAAAACGACAGTGGGTTTGTCTGTAAGTTGTCCCACATTATTGAGAAATGCAAACTAAGGTGTGAGCTGATGACTTTCCATCTTCTCTATGGTCTCAGATTTGGGAGCATTTTGGATTCCCTGTCAGTTATGTCAATGGAGAGAGACAAGTCGATATAATAACAGAGGTGTGCCGGCATTCTTTAGTGAATAGTCAAATTTTATAATGCATTTAAGACCACACAGAAGTATAAAAATGTCAGCTGTAGAGTAACTAGGGATGGGTTCCAAATTCGGTAATTTTATTGGTACCGACTGAATTCCGTTGGTACTACCAAGTATTTATTCCCATAAAGACAAGCGGTACCATATTTCAGTACTTGAACACATCCTCACGCTGCGTGTGTCATGGAGAGAGTGCAGTACTTGAACGCATCCTTGCGCTGCGTATGTTTGGGAGAGAGTGGAGGAGTGTCTTGAGCTTTGCGTGGACTTGTCCGGTGGATGTTAGGATGCCCAACTCTGTGGGTGCCTTTACTCGCAGGTCCCACAGGTTACCCGAGTGGGATGGGTCAAATCATTCCTTAAATGCAGGTCCCACGGTTTACAAAAAAAAAAAAAACCAACCTGCACATTACTAACAGCAACACCTCAAAACCTGAGGAACCACTTAGTCAAATATAATCTACATCTGAAGGCAATGAATGAGGAATGAGGCTATGACTCCCACACCAGGCACCATCACTGCACACAGTTCATGTAGAGAAAAGACAAAATTACTTTACTTTATAGGGCGGGTGTGGCACAGTTGGTAGAGCGGGTCATCCAATGATCACAAAGTCGTCAGTTTGAATCCCGCCTCCAATGTCCACATGTCAAAATGTCCTTGGTCAAGACACTGAACCCTAAATTCCTCCCAGTGAGGCCTGGTAGCGCCTTGCATGACACCAACCGCCCACTGGTGTGTGTGTATGAGTGTGAATGGCTTGTAATTTGCACTGTGAAGCACTTTGTGACTCCTGTCTGTGAAAAGTGCTCTATAAATAAAGCTTACTTACTTACTTACTTTAATCACCACACATACACACAAAAAGTACTGAAAACAAGTACCGTTGTATACCAGTATCGAGTATCAGTACCATATCAGTTAAAATGTAAAAGATACCCATTTCTAAGGGTAACACTTAATTGTTCAGAATATGTTGCACTTTTACTTCAATAAATTCAAGTAAAACTGCAACATATTCTGCACAATTAAGTGTATTGTGACATATTGAAAATGTACCATTACATCCCTAAGTGAGTGAATGAAAAAAAAAAGAAAAAAAAAGGATTTTTTTTGGTGAGTCTCCAGCTCAGCCTAAACACAATAGCCTCGTCAGGCTTGACATATTGAGGTTAGCTTTGGACCCACTTTCATACACAAAAGGTTGTAAATTTAACTATGTAAAAGGCAGGCAGTGGTGTTCTATATGTAGGAGAGTAAGTGGGTCTTACCTTATTGTGTCGTCCATCAGTCGATCAGAACTATAAACACAATGTGGGAGAAAAGGGGAGAAAGGAGGAGAAAAAGAGGCCGGTTAATTACTGACAAACGGTAGCGAAGCAAAAACATTGAAGTGACACTTTATCTGAAAGCGTTGGCGTCCAGTCACAGTGTGCATGTTCAATTTCAACCAATCACTTCTAAACTCCTTCAGCTCTTCATCATCTCCACTCACATGTCTGGTTTTCTTCAGTCAAACCCTTAAAGTTTACCTCTCTTTAAGGTAAGACTGTACAGTTTTGTGTACATTTCATGTTTTAGTTGAATGTCGTCGATGTCAATCATGTGTTAAAACTTAAAAACAATTTGAAATAAATAAATCTCCACTGGTGACAGGTGAAACAGAAATAATGCTGTTTATTTCTTTATAATTCCACCTGTGAATGAGTGCACTGCTCAGTGTGTTAAAAACAATTTGACACATCACATCTACAGCCTTAAGAACTTCCCTTTTCCACTGATTTGAAATATTATAAGGATTAAAAAGACCATGTTAGATGTAAATAACTCATAATTAATGTTAAATAATTTACTTTTCAGTTTAAAGGCTTTTGTTGTGGGTGACAGGTGAAGAAACTAAACAGCACATAAATATAAAAAGAAAAATCAACATTGAGTAAAAACACAAACTAAATGAAAGAATATATTGCAATTTAATTTATTGCAGTATAACATTTACCATTACTGTTGTGGAGCCCTGTCCCCTTCAATTCAATGTAACCTCATACTTTTACCCATATAGTGAATATCAGGCAGTTCCTCTGGTTATTCCTCTGGGGTTGAGAGTTAATAACTTTTACTCCTTCTCTCTTTCAGGCTACTAGGTTTGTACATTAAGAGTGAATTACTAAATATATGTATACTGTGTACACATAATGATATGTATATTATTTCAGCTTGGTGCCTATAATGTGTTGTGTTTTATTGGTGGTTTTTTTTTTTTTCCTTTTATTAGGTACATTTGTGTTCTGAATGTTGTGTTAAAGTTAGCTTGGTGTATAAATGAGTGTTTACAACTAATTTCTCAATGTATATTTCTTTATGTATATTTCTCAATGCATATTTGTTTATGTGAATATCTCTATATATTGTGTTTACAACAAATTCTCTATGTATATCATAATGAATATATTATTATAATGTATAATGCACATAATCAGTGTTGGACATGGGTTTACAAGCTCAAAATAAACCAAATAAATAAATAAATAAAAAGATTAATGTGTTTAAGGGCCTTTTCAAACAGCGTACTCAAGTCGGTATCTGAGTACGCTACATACTCGGGTCCACTTCATTTTGTCCATGTGAATACTAGCGTACCGTACTGGAGTACAGATGAGAAGGATGGACTCGGATACGGGCCGCCCGTACTCCAATACAGTGTAGGTACATATGAATGCAACTGGGCCTGGACCCGTATCGCAGACGCTTGACCGGATGCTACGTCTGTTTACGACTTCGCTTACGGAAGTGACCTAATCAACATCAGACCGTAGATGGTGCCAAAACATTCATTGTTTGAATCCGCCATACAACAAAAGGACAACACCATTGTTGAAGGTAAATATATAAGGGACAACGATGAAGGTTCTTCGTCACTTCTTCAAATAGGATAACAGAACAGCCTTGCTTGTTTTGTTGCCATTGTAGACGAATAAATAGAGCAGTAGCTCGGTTGATGATGTAAGGATTTGCCTTTTTCTGACTTCCACATTTGTTGGATAGTGACAGAATTTCCTCCTTACTGTTTCGGCCCCGTAACACCCATTCGTACCGAAATACAGGCCGCAGTACGCGCATGTGAATGCAACACTGCGGAAAGGTATGAAGCATACCTAAGTACGCAGTGTGAAAATGCCCTAAATGTCCAAGTGAGAGGATCCAAGGGAATTTGACATGGGACACATTATGATGTGATGACTGTAGTAGTTCATCACCAAACCTGCAGCTCTTGTTGGGTTTTCCGAGTGTACTGTGGTCAGTGCTTACTATAAGTGGTCTAAGTGAGGCCATCAGGACTTTACAGTTGAAGTACTTACAATTTGGAGGACCTACTTAACACATCGCTTCCAGTCATAATTGAAGCACCAAAGTCTGTTCCTTCAGCTTGCAATATACAGTCACGGAAAAATTATTAGACCATCAAAAGTCATCAAAAACAATGGTTATGTAATCAAATACTAACTCCTGTGTGTATCATGTGACTAAAACAGACAGAAAATGGAATGTCTAAAAGCACTGTTTTTGTCAGTACAATGCCATTGATGTAAGAACTTATGTGATTTTGGTTATTGTCAAGAAAACCACGGAAAATGGATAGATATCAGCTCTGAAATTAAAGTCTTCTGAGCTATTGTTGTTTTTATCATTATATTTGTCCAAACAAATGTACCTTTAGTTGTACCAGGCATTAAAATGAACAAGAAATTAAGGAAAGAATAGGGTGGTCTAATAATTTTTTTCTGAGACCGTATTAAGTTGTGCTGGAAATTACTCTCATTGTACTTTCAGCCTCTCCAGATGGAACTAACAGTAACAGGGTGTAACGGTTCCAGACTGTAAATCATCAGCACAAAACCAATTACGCTGCATTTCTGATCACACCTCTCTGCAACAACGAACTGAATTTAATGGCGTAGTGTTGGGGGCTGGATTTCCTTCGCTTTTCTCCATATCCATCTTATCAACATCCGCATTGGGACTAATCAGACTGTCCTGCAGCATAATGTAATACGAGTCTTCCCACTGACATGAGCGTGTCCACATCTCTGTTTGTGCTACTTGGTCCCCTGTGGTGGCTATATGATTTCAAACACACACCACAAATTCCTACATGTAAAAACGTGTATTTATTAAGCTTAAATCCAAACTGTTTCTAAAGACTAACATTTTCATTTAAATTATTCTGAAAAACCACCAATATCATTTTTTCACATCTAAATAAAGGATTCTGGCTGTAATGTTGTTCATTTTTATTTTGTTAAGTTTGTTTGCACCTTATGAGGGTTTCCCCATATGAACGGGAATCTAGACTAAGTAGATCCATGGAGGATTTCCCCTCAGAGACCTGCTGTTCAGACCTCTGTGGGGCTACTACAAAGCAGGAGTCAAATGCTTGCCTTCGTCTACAGAGAATATGGGGAAGCACGTGCACACACACACACACACACACACACACACACACAACACAACACAAACCTCTTATGTTGCAGCACTGGTTTTGTGTCTCTGGTTGCTCATAAACAACAATGCTCTCAGCGGTTTACTCCCTAATTGGAATCAATTTAGATAATGTTCCAAAGAACTAGAGTAAACCAAGCAAACAAATCTGCACAGATTGTATTTCATAATTCAGTCTTTACTGAGTATCCAGCATTCATTTAACCACTTTCTGTTTTTATCCAATTCTCAAATATCTTTTTTTGTCTTACCTCTACCCACGTGTTCAGGTCACCTCAAACCAGGTGAAACATTTGACAGAGTAAATGTGAAAAGAGCCAACCCCCCCAGCCCCACTCCAAATACAGTCCTAACAAAGTACTGCCAACACAACCTGGTTTAGAAATCACTGTTGTATTGCAGTATCGTGACATGTAAAATCATATGGATACATGTAAAATTACAAGTACTTAGTGTATGTACTTTTAGTAGCTTTACATAAAAGCACTACTAACGTATTTTTTCATGTAAAGTAGAGTAAAAATAAAAATTTTTTCAAACCTTAAATTAGTTTTTAGACTTATGTATTTAAGCAGACTTTACTGATTGGAATTGATTATTACAAAAGTAAAAGGAAGAGTGTAATATATTTAAATTTAAGTAGCACACGCTTTTTAAAGGCAGATGACTAATCATAACAAATGTGGAACATTAACATAATCAGGGGTTAATTACATTTGATTTTTGGCCACACAGCTGGAATTACCCAGGTTAACCCTGTGTCAAGTATTGACCAACTGATATCTCACAGGACAAACCATTTCCTGTAGTTCATTGATCTAATCATGATGACATTTGTCCTACTAAGGACCTGTGACTTTCTTGTACGGTTCCTTAAATCACTGCAGGTAGCAGCCCAGTCAACTTGACTGCAGTCAGTACAAGTAGATAAGGTTGATCCCTCAGATCCTAATCTTGTAGTGTAGTAATCTGGAATGTAAATGACTGGAAATGCAAAGAAAACTGACACCAGCCGATCAAAGTCACCGCATGTCATGACAAGGTCAAGAACATTATTCACCAATCCTCACAGTAACATGAGCTGTTTTCTCACATTTCTAATACAGTCATGGGATGGACCACGTGGCCTTCTGCTGTTGAAATACAGCCGCACATGCACCAATCTGCTAATTGGCTATAGTTTATTTCTGTCAAGCAGATACAGTGAATATTTCACAGGATTCAAGCCATTTTTGAAATGAGATGATAACTGGCATAGACTTAGACGAAAACAGGCTGGCAATCAAGAGTGGCACAAATGGATTGTGGGATGCTAGTGGCACAATCTGCAATGAGAGTAGGAGAGGATGGGAGGGGATATCTTACAAAAGCCTGCCTGCAAAAGACAATTCTTGATTTTGCTTTTTCCCTTAGGAAAAAGGTAGCTTACGTTTATTTCTGTTGCTGTGTGTTTCTTAAGAACATATTCAGGTTAACGAGAAAAAACATGATCAAACAAACAGTAAACTTGTAACTGCATGTGTTTTCTTTGCACTTGTTTGTTGCATTTTGGTACTCTTAACTGTGAAATCTATATCTATCTATCTATCTATATATATATATACACACATGTATATATGTATATATATATATATATATATATATAAGGCTTTGACTTCACCGTGATAGGACAAAGATGAGGTGTGCTGGAGTTTCCTCATCAGTGCAGACCACTGGTGGGTTGGTACATGGCCCTCTGGTTTTAGCTTTGAGTGGGCTCCCTCTGTTTCCCTGCTCTGCGGTGGTTTTACTACATTAAGTTGCTCATTAGCTGCAAGTCAATTGCCTACATGTTCTCATGTCTTATGCCACAAACACACACCGACATTAAACAGCCAGTTATGTGTTCTGCTTGAGCACTCATGGCTACTGTCATAATGCATTAGAAATACTACAGATAGCGTTAAAAGATAAATGTGTGAAAGTGGAATGCAGGTGGTATTTGGATGTAAAGTAAAACTTAAAAGTTTTTTTTTTTTTCTTCCTTTAAACTCTACAAGTAATCTGTTCTCAGGTTGGCCTTCAGAGCAATATGAGGCAACAAACAAAATCAGTCAAAAATTTTGCCAAGGAAAATGGTCTTGCCAATACTGGCATCAGCTCCAGAACACAAACTGCAGAGCAAAGAGGAATAGTGGTCACAAATCAAAGCTTAGAGCGTGTTGAAAAATCACTGTTTTTCAATCACAAACATTCTGCAAGATTCACTGGCTGCGGCTATTGTTCATCTGAAAAACACTGACAACTACACACCAGTGTCAGCAGACAAACGCGAACAGACAGTAAGCAATGGCTTACTTAAACGCAAGAGTAAACTCTGTACAAATGGGAGACACTTTGGCATAATGAGCAGCAGAAAACTCTGAGCCCAATGCAATCAATTAGAAAAAGGCCTCTTCTCTAACAGGAAACTAACAATAAATGGCACAATGTTTATGTGGATAATGTGTTTATAGGAAAATGCACTTCAAATGTCATAATGGACTTCTATGCATTAGATACTCACTGAATATGATTAATGCATGCAATATGTTTAAGATTAATGACTCCTATGATTTAGGAGTAAAGCACAGAAATGAAGAGACTGACAATTACAAGTCAAGGCAAGAATAAACTGGAGACTGAACTTCACAAAGTTCAGACTTTCCAAATTCTCCTTTGGTTTAGTCGTAGCCATGCATCCTCAGAGCTCCCCTTCATTGATTACATTAGCATATCAGATAAAATACTTAGGAAGGGAATCAAGCCAGGAACAAAGTAAAGAGAAAGTGACTGATGCAAGACGTAAGGAGTGCCCCTCCACTAACAGAAGAAACTGCTACACATCCTGTTTATCCAGAGGTTCCATTTATTTCAATTAACCAAGGCCTCTGAGCCTGGTCACACTAGCACCACTACTACAGACAGTGATCATGTGTGTCCCTCTGGATACACTGTACTGAGCTTTTTCCCCCTTAAATTATACTTATTATTCATATCATCATTTATATTTATCATTTCACCTCAGTTCACCTCACCCCCATGGCTGTGTTCTATATGAACTTCTAATGGATCTGCCCCTCCCTTCTTCTAGTTTATTTATGATCCCCAACTTTTACGACAGAGAGACGGAAAAAACAGACTAGCTGTGAAGCGTGAAGGAGGAACCAGGGAACGAGTAGGGAGCACGAGAATGATCAGGTACTTGTGTGGCGTTGCCTCTAATACCTAAACCGCATCAAGTTACAACTCCATCACAAACACTTGCTCGGGGTTTTAAATGTCACTCTCAATTACAATCATTTCTAACGGCATCTGCTTTAACATTTTAACTGGAGGCAGGTCCAAGGGATTTGTCACTACCGGCTAAACAAGCAGAGGCTGTCTTCAAAATGAATGGTCGCATGTCTGTCTCTGTTGAGAAGAAGCACAGACTGGCAGGCACTCCACCCACCGCAGTACTTTGTAGATTAGCTGGAATGGACTTGTTTTCTATTGGACAGTGATTAGTCTCTGCTGATCATTCTGGCAAAGCTGGTACCTTCCCTTGCCATATATTGTGGACTATCTCACACACACACACACACACACACACACACACACACACACACACACACACACACACACACACACACACACAC